>JASDQU010375170.1:43729-67659 GCA_032191745.1 Picea mariana | reverse complement strand
CCTCTCCCCAAACTTAAAAGAGTGTGCGCATGTCTAACCAATTGTGCTATCCCATGAGACTTACTTGGTTGTTAAGTTATCTTAGCAAAAGCAATATAATTTAATAAAACAAAATCTATCTATAAATGAATGTAACAACCAATCTTTTTATTATTATTATAAACATTCAACTTTTAACCTACCTTATACATATCTACAACTTAGGTTATGATATTTGATTTTCTCCCTTTAATATCGTTACTCTAATACTAATAAAGTGTTGCTTCGTTACCTTGGCCAAAGTATTATAAATTAAAAAAAAAAAACATGTCACGTTATGTATTATTGCATATCAATTTGATGACATAATCACATGTGAGGTCCTAGACTCCAATCACTTAAATATCATATTGAAAAAAGTTTTATATGAATCTAAGAGTATACCAAAGTAAGCACTATATAGTAGGGAAGAGTGGACAAATATGTCATAATTGATTGTTTAACAAGTCATAGTTGCATTCCACAATGAATTGGTCATAAGTCAACATATGAGGAATGCATGTTGAAGGTGGGAAAAGATTATACGTATATCAAATATTTGTATTGTGGAATATAATTTCATTTAATTGTATAATTTTAAATATTTTAATATGAATGTAAAATTTATTTATATATAATTTTGATTGGTCAATAATGGGGTTGGAAATCATTACAACAATATACTTGTTATGAGCAGGGATTATTTTAAGGATGAAAAATTATTTTAAATTGTAGAAATTTTGGCGAATCTTACTAATCCTTCATATGCCAACTATAAAATGTTTGGTGATATTTTTGTAAAAATATTCAAATGTCTAAGGATTTTATATAGTTTGTATAAAATTTTGACGATTTTTAAAGTAAAATAATTTTATCCTTTAAAATTTGGGCGAATCATTTTTAGAACAGCGAATCTTATTTGGGGAAAAACCATGGGAAAATAGCCCACAAGCGAAATTTAGCCCCTAAAATCATCCGTGGTTTAATATGTTACTTGTGTGAATTGAACCCAAGTGAGGAGGATAATAATTGTTCCTTTTAACCACCCAAGCTAATCTAATTAACAAATATAGAGAGAAAAATATTTTAAAAATATTAATTAAAATTGTAATAATCATAATTAAACTTGTAATGAAATTTTACATAACTTTAATATTTATGTGTACTTGTTACTATTGTAATAACTTCACCATACATATGATGGAGGTGGATGGATTTTGCATTAAATTGTTTCTTGATTAAACATGAGTAAAAGAGAGATTTCTAAGATGCAATTCGAAGGTAAGCATAGAGCACCCAAACTTAACTCGATTGTATATTCGAGATATTCAACCAACATGGAGAAAAGTCAATTGTTGAGTTTGCTCCATGATGATTAAATGTCTCTCACCTACAATCAAGATAAGGATGCATGTGGAGAGCCCCATTTATAAGTGATTCCAAGTAAATGGATACAGCCATGTCCACCATATAGTAACCGCAGCATGCCTTTGTAATGAAACAAATGTGTGATAGTTATCAAATTTTCCAGGTGTATAATCATGTTTGGATTCAGGGATCTATGTTGGAGAGGTGAAGGCAAAAGAAATAGAGCTAGTTATCCTATTAGTGGGACTCTGAGTTATAAAATATTCATCATTAAGCCATCTAGAACTCCATATCGATATCGTTCCATATCAATATCATTAAGCCATCTGGAACTCCATATCGTTATGGGATGTTGCATTTATTAAGCCAGGGAAGTGAAAATATTAATAGAAAGTTTTGATGTAAAATATATACATAATGAATATATTAAATAATGTTTATATTACAATGTAAGAGGATTTGTCCATTATTTTGGGAGACAAACTAAAAGAAAGGAGCTTTGTGACCCTCTTATCATACAATTACAAAGTAATTGCAAAATGTTCATTCAGTTTTCAAAGGCAGATCAATTTTATTATAGTTAATGACTATTTGTCTCCCAATATGTTATGTGTTGTTGTTAGTGTGTAAGTTTAATAGTTTTAATGACCCACACACAATTATAAAAGTATGAGTGTATAATGAAAAACTTTTGCACTCATTGATGTAAAAACTTTATAGCTATGTGAGGCATTGCCAAATACCCCTTGTTATTGGTGGCTTATAGTGGCTTAAATAAATGAACACAATAACATGTTTGTTTATTATTATAACACTTAGTCTTTAAGAATATATTTATATTTTTAAAAATATAGTTGGATTTGTTGGTTGTGGAGTCTTATTATCTTCTTGATTCAGATGTTTGTTTCGGCCATTCCCTAACGAGGGGTGTGGGGGGGATTTCCCCCCCTTTCGTCACTATTGTAATTTTGTAGTCAATATGGATCGTTCATTATAAGGTCGCGGATCTAACGATAGAAGTTATGTTAGGGTTTTTTGCCCTAGAAGGCAACCCTCTTTTATCAGGGAATCGTATCGCGGTTGTGTATGAGTGTGATTATTGTATTCTGAGAGAGGATATTATGAGATAAAGAAGAGGAAATTACATCAGGTGTGTTGTAGGTTGTATCCCTTCATTTTGTTGGATAATAAAAGGGAAGGACCTGACAATTTCTCTGGTGGGCATAGCCCACACTGGGTGAACCACATATATCTGTGTCTCTAGTGTATTGTGTATCTTTTGTGTTTTATTTCCGCATTTGTTTTATTTTATTGCTCCGCGATCCTATTTTTTCTAACATGATTGTTATTTTATAATAGTAGAATTTGATTATTGTCTGACTATGACATGATAGAAAACCAAGGAGTATACTCATCTTATATTGTATAACCAAACTAAGCAAGATTGACTAATCTCAAAATCCTATGGACTGGTGGCATTCTAGCTTGTAAAGTGTAGGGTGAGGGTGGTCCTTTTTTCAATGCACATCCCTAAACCAAGCATAAATGTGTTTTATCATAGCAATTTGGTACGTTGGTTGGTCAATCATCCATCGATAAAACTCCCACCATTCTTATTAGCAAGGAGTTGTCTCAAATCAGAAATAGATCTCGAGCAGATGCAGACCTCTCCCATCACATTTTTACAAAGGATTAGCCCCATATGTGGGTATTGGTTATGGTTGATCAGGAAGAAAGTGAAGACACTTGGATTTGTCGATCTATAGTAATAATTGTCTTGCAAGAGAAAAACGCATGCCTTGTGAATGTGGTTGGTTCTCAGCCATATCTAGATCCTATACCTTAATAAAAAAAACTCATTTTTTTTCTAATGACCCTAGAATGAACAACACCTCAACATTGGGAACATATTTTTAATAATATCCTCTATAATTTTGTTTTGTGGGCATCTTTCCTACTCCGTGATAAGATTATTCACGAATAAATTGTTGGACATAGCACGTCCTGACTCAAAATTTATTGTAGAATAATATATATATTGTAAAAAAACCTAGTGTAAATCTCTTGAAGATTACTAAAAACTTGTTACTTACCTCTAAAATCCATGCTCATATTTTTAATGTTTGATAATGTGCACATGGCCTTCTTGAAAATGAATACATAGGATTATCCTTTCATGTGTGAGAGATGGGTGTATGGATATTTGGGAATATTTGTAATATTGAAATTGTATTAGTTCAAGCAATGAAACTGCTACATGTCAATAGATTTGTATTGAGATTATAGTCAGTAAAGTGGAGTAAGAAAACTCACCTTCCTGGAGTAAGGTATAGGAAAGTATGAAGTTTTCTCAAACATCAAAAAAATATTACAAATGTTGCAAGAGGAACAGGTGTCCATTGAAACCTAATCTACATGATATTTTTAACATAATTGAAAACAAAAAAAATTATATTACAATAAAAAATTTAACATAAACCTATATGTGCATAAGATTTCCATCAATGATACATGTGACAAAAGATCTATAGGAAACGCATAAAAAGCAATTTGCAATAGAGGCAGACGTCAAAGTTGGAGGAGAGGAGATTTACCTAAATAATGCCACCAATGAAAGAATGTAATTTATGTTTTCTCAGATCATCATTTAATAGGTGAATAAAAGTTGATTATCGAGTGCATAGGCTAGTTGTCCCTTTAGGGCCATTTCACACAACATTTTTTAACAAGGATATTGGAGTATTCTTGTAGGTTAATTGTTCTTGTACCTTGGAGTAAAAATCATTCTACGACCAGTTTAAGTGTAGCTCAAACACATAAGAATGGTGTTACGAGGGAAAAACTCTCTATGGCTAGGGTAAACCACAACAGACGGAAATGACTACAGAAATCAACTGTATCCCAAAATATGTTATATATGAACCAATATGCTAGTGAGATAAGATAAAAGGCCTATCTCGTCCAGACGTTCGATGAAGTCCACCATTGAACACTTTGACCCAAAGTTATATACCTGCAACTAGTTCTCAACAACCAAGAAAAGCAAGTATATGGTGATAATATAAGACGTTAGCATGTTAGATAGCATAATCCATTAATAAACATGACAAATACTCCCATGGATAATAATTCAAATATTTGTGAGATATCAATTGGACGGGAAAAGAGTATTTCTATTAATATATGATCAGCAGCAGTGAAAATGTTATAGACTTCTGTGTCGGCATGGTTCGGAACCAAGAAACTAAGTTCCTTCCAGCTGGGCCTCCACCACTTCAATCCTCCACCAAAGGTAAGCTCATAGAAGAGAGACAATGAGGTTCTCAATCAATAAGGGAAGAGCTTGGGCGCTGAACACTGTGTTCGGACTTAAAGGACAAAGGGATGCAGACTCAATATAAAGTAAATAATTTCTCCAAAGTAACTTTGCTCTCAAAGTTGAATTCTTTCTCTTCTTTTCCATAGCTTGGAATTGGCCCATTTATAGCCTTCAAATGGAACTTAAGGGCCGAGTCGGAACGTTTCCAGTATATGGAAGGCCAAGGATCATAGATCTCCTATCGTGACATGGAAACCCGACTCCATTTTTCATTTTCTGTCACAAACCCTGATGTACGTGGGTTGTAGTGGAGCAGCCTATGTATACGCATGTTGTATAGTAGGAAAGGTGCGTACATGTGGAAAATTTGTATTTTTTAGATCTGGAACTTGCAAAAAAGGGGGGACAAGTCTGCAAAAGGAAATGGAAAAAGGCCTTATGTGCAAGACTGCATAGGGTGAGGCAAATCTTGCTATAATAGATGTCGCCTGATGTGTGAGGTCAAAGGAGTATCTACGATGGTCGAAATACATTATAAACAACCCAGAAGTGGAGTGATGGGGGACCAACTGGAAGAACTAGTTGCTCATTACATATTGCACTGACTTTGCATACATGGCTGCCAATTGACTTACACTGCAGATCCATGTGAAAATATACCAAACAACTATTTGTGGCCATGAATAGGAAAATACAAATGTGGTTACATGCCAAAGGTTGTCATAGTCACGAACAAGGCCCACTAGAACCAGTCTCAAAACCAGTCTGAAGATATCTGTATACAATGGAGTACAATCTGATCTCCCATGATCACTGAAGTCGTACAGGTACTGGTCCGATGAAAAGGAAGCAACAGCTCAGGGAAGTTGCGGCCACATATTGGTGTCTTAAAGTCTTCTACACAATCCACCAAGGGTGCAAGTCTACATCATGTGAATAAAGGAGTTGAGGTCGAACACAATGAGACATCATTTGATTATCGGTCATTGAGGTATACCATTAATAAACACAAGACAGCCTACCGATAATGAAAGTAGGTATCAAGGCACCGAGTACATTCTTACAAGTGTGAAAAAAGGATTCAGTGTCGAACACCTGAAGAATTCATCGATCAGGAGACACTAATGTATTCCCAATTGTCGATGGTGAGAGAACCTGCCACTAATGACTGCAAGCCTCAAGGTACTCATAAGACTCTAGGTCCCATTTTCAGAATAGATGACCTGAAGTCGATGGAAGGAGAGCATTAAGGCATCTCTCATCATTTAGCACGAGGTACAAAACAAGAGCTTCATGATTTGGAGGAAATCGGACAAAGAACATGTTCACGAACCAACGACCCTGTGCGTCTTTCGTGTGTGCCAAGTGCAAGCGGTACATGAAAAAGACCCTTTGAATAGCAGCCAATGAGGAAAATTGTTGACAAAGGCGAGGAAACCACCATTAAGGCTAATGAAATCTAAGACATTGCATGAATCCCAATGTGTGAATAGATGTCTTATCGTCGAACACAAGGGAAACCACCCAGTCAACGACCAATGATGAAATATCGACTGTTGGTTTCAAGGTTACCTACTAATGATGAAAGTAGGACCAGGATGCATGATAGGACTACATTATCACGTGATTCTGAGAGAAACCGAGGGTATGGCTGACATGCAAAGTCAAGAGTTTTGAGGAATGGCCGACATAGGTTGATAGACTTCCTTTGAACAAGAGCATGAGACATATGGAAGACTTTGGCACCATAGACTCAATGATGAAACCATGAGATGCAGGAGGCATCAATGAAATTCTCCATAGGGACTGGAAGAGTAACCAGTCAGTAAAGAAGACTCTCTGTAACGATCTCAACTTCCTAAGGCCACACTAAACCCAAAATTATGATGACAAATGGACTCAATAACTTTGTGCTTTGTTCAAAGGCAACACGAATGTTGCCAATTTAAGATAATACTCCCTTCTCGCCCATCTTTTTTTTGTTTTTTCATAGACAAATGAATGCTATGATTCAGAGGAGGAAACAAATGTCGCAAGTAAGCAAAACTAGTTCCAACAGTGGAACATACCTATGCTCAATGCAAGGAGATGCATGCGGGAGATGGACACTCAGGGGAATGTTCCCTCCTAGGTATAGGGTGTCAAATTGTGAAGGATGTAAGTGAGGCTCTGTTTGGCTGAGGATGCAAAAACTACTGAGGCAAATGGTTTATAACACAAAGCGAGAACTGGCTATAGGCTCAATACTGCAAGAAAGGGCATGAGATGCAATCACAACTTAACACAAAAAAATGTTCTTTTTCATGACATTTAGTCTACTTGGTATGAAAAAGGGACAAACTTGTGCCAAATAGACGTTCTTTCAAATCCAATTTACGAGTGTGAAAGAGACAAGTTCAATCGGCAATCTTTTCGCTTTTTGAAAATGAGTTGGAAAAGAGCTTAAATTAAACTCAGTTGGGAGTCCTCTAGGTATAAGGCAGCATGTTTATGAGTGAGAAATGAGGCTCAGCATAAATTCATGTGTTAACTATAAGGGACTCCCGGTCCTATGGAAAAAATATTTTCATCGACACCAAATGAGGCAGAGGGTCTAACTAGGGCACCCATGTTTGGTAAGTCTCTACCACTTGAAGATGACACGTCTTATAGTGGATGGAGGGATCTGTGTCGTGACAAATGGGTTCGTACCTAAGGCATAAAAGTGAGAATTATAGGATAATACAAAAATGCATGATGGAATGGGTACCTATCATATATGCTAGGTAGTGAAAATACCTGCTTGTGGTTACGAACGGCCAACAACGTTGAAATCTGCAAGAATCCCTAGTGAAAACTACAAAAACCATCTCAATCCACTGTTGTATTAGTCCATTAGGTGAAAAAATGACTCGAAATTATAGAAAGTGGGTAAAAACTATTATAAATAGTAACAAAACCAAAAATTACTATGTCATTTTGACTTTTTTACCCAAATAGTGAAAATTGGACCAAAGTACCTATAATCTTCAACTAGTGAGTGCGGGAGCGTTGGGCAACAAAATCAGAAACTGTCTGGACCAAGTAATTCCTCTTCCCCCCCTCTTCATTTCTAATGGATTAAATTTTTAGATTAGGTTTCAAATTTTGAGTAAATTAGGGCGCAAATTGAGTAATTCGGTGTACACGGGCTATCGTTCATTGGGTCGCGTATACGTGAGGTTATACATGTCTGTGAAAAATATAGGGCACGTATGCTCAACCCTATACGTGACTATAAATGAAGCATCCTGCATATAAGTACGTAATCAATTAATTATATGGTTGCTAACTCAAAATTTGACTTTTGTCGAGCAGGATGGTGCCAGAATGGAGGGAAAGAGAGCACGAGGAGGTCGATGTTGATGTGGACAGAGATACGAGGGCCCAAATGGCCTTGAAAATATGTGGCTTATATAAATGTTGGGCACTCAAAGGGATGAGGGCCCAGGTGAGGTTGCTTGAGATGCTTGTGGATTACTGGGACCCTGACAGTGAAAGCTTCAACCTCGATAGGCAACCATTGACAATTGAAGTAGAGGATATATACTCTTTGACTGGGTTATCGCGACAGGGTGAGGTGGTGAACCTCAAATCCAGGGGAGTTGGGAGTGGTATGAAAATAGAGGACTACATAGACGCTCATTGTGTAGCAGGGACTCCGAAGGTCAGGAGTCAACTCCCCATCCAAGCAATAAACAATCTCAGCCTCAAGATTGTTCTCCTTGTGTTGACCAGAATCACAGGATCGGCTTCACTGCACCAGGCATTGAGGTTGCTCATGTTCTATGCCATAGAGTGCTTGAGACCCACAGTATATGATTGGTGTACCTCACTACTAGCTAATATGAAGAGCCAGTTGACAGAGTGCAAACAAGGTAGCAAGAGGAACTTCGGGTTTGCCTCTATCTTATGCATCTTTTTCTTCAAGCGGGTTCCTAGTTTAGGACCTAGAATCGAGATTCTTCCAGAAGGACCTTGCGATCCAACAATGGCACAGTGGACCGAGATAATGAGACGGCAGGGGGGAGGTTGGGTGCCCACAGCCTACAACAAGGATTTCTTCTACTGGTGGAGGAGACAAGTCATTGCTCTGGATGAGTACCCCTACGCAGGGATCAACTTCAAAGGGGACCCTGACATGCCACTCCCACCAGGGACTGCCTATGGGAACATAGGTATGTCAAATGTTCTTAAATATTTCATTTTTTTTTATTTCTGTATAGTGAAACAAAAATATTTTTGAATGATTCTTAAGTACTAACTAGACACTTGTGTGACACAAACGTGGGTCCTGGACGGTCGGACGGGCTTCACCGACATCATCGAAGGCATCGGGGAGATGAGGCGGCGGGAGGAGAAGCTAAGAGAGTCCTTCAAAACTTGCAGGGCAACCTTTCTTGTTTGACTCAAAGGATTTCGATGGTTCAAGTAGAGGATCTATTGGAAGCCATGCAGCGGCAAGTGGTTGGTGTGCCCAAAGCTTGGGTGCGACTCTTTCGGTGTCTCGCAAACGCCATAGTTTGTTACCATGACACACATCCGGCGCCACAGGCGTCGATGCCGTGGATACTGTATTAGAAGTTGTATATGTGTATTGAGGGTGTTAGCCACAATTTTGTACTATAAACACCATATTTTTTGAAATATATATAAAACATGGATCTTTGGCTTTACTTATATTACAATGTGTACATTGATGAGATGGTTTTATTTTCTTTAGTTATGTGACAAATGCCACGAAATTAGAACAAGCATCAGATACATGATTAGAACTCCTAGGAATGTGATAATAAGTAATAAAATCAAATTGTCATTCTAAAAGATGTACCCGTAGGAATTGTCAGAGTAAAGTAGGATTACACGCACGGTAACTGTCGTTCAACTAACATACTACTAACTGGGAATCTAGAAAAACCTCTAAAGAGAAAATACCATGTGAGATAACATTGCGCAAAAGTTCTATAACGACGCTATATTCGGCCACATTATTCGTGGATGGCCCTAGGCATATGCCACCTGAAGATACTAGTAGACCCTCGGGCGAGTAAACCACCCAAGCGGTGAAAGCCAAGTTCCGTGTATGATGACTAGCTCTATCTACGGATCCTAATTAGACCGAAGACTTCGTTGACATCTGCCAACCAAGTGAAAACTCGATAAGCAAGCTAAAGATGAATAAGAAAGGAAAAATATATATACACTAAATTACATTAGTATACAAAGAATTCCACCCAATCTTGGGGCTCAAGCGTAATATCTTTTCAAGTAGAGCCCATTCCTAGGCTCGGCCAACATATTCCCTTCATAATATTCAAACTCATGGGCTCATTTTTCTAAGACACGTCGCATGATATAAGGATCATGCTACATGGGTTTAAACTTGCCTGCCCCCAGCAGTTCTTTGGCTTGATCATATAAGAGGACCAAGTCACCCTCAGCGTAAAACTGAGGACAAACAGACTTATCATACTGCACCTTGACATGTCTTTTGTTCGCCTTGATAGTCATAGAGGTGTCTCGACGTTGCTCGTCAAGATTCTCTAGGTGTACAAGGCGTCACTCGAGATTGAAAGTGTCAGGTAGGAGCGTGACTGCCAACTTAAGAGAAGGGATTTTGCATTCAATGGGTAATATCGACTCCACAACATGTACTAACTGGAAAGGGGAAAAACCGGGGGCAATCTTAACCGAGGTTTGGTATGCCCATAGTGCGGGATATAGCATAATGTGCCAGTCAGACTTACTTTGGCTAACAATTTTTTGCAAAATGGTCTTGAGAGACTTGTTGATGGCCTCTACTTGTCCATTTTTCTAGGGGTAATAAGCAGAAGAATGACCATGTTTAAACCCCATCTTAGATGCTAGCTCTTCCATCATTTCGTTCTGAAAGTGACTGCTATGATCAGTGACAATCTCACTCGGGATGCCAAATCGGCCAATAATTTGATTGAATACGAAGAAAGTTGTAGTCTTCCCATCGGATTTAACTGTAGGCATGGCCTCGACCCACTTATCAAAGTAGTCAATGACCACGATAATGTGTTTATGCTCCCGAGCCGAAGTTGGGTTGCAATCCATGAAATCCACCCCTCACTTAGTGAAGGGACCAACGGTAATGACTGGGTGAAGAAGGGCTAGATGTGAGCGCATTTTCCGAGAGAACACTTGGTAGGGGTGACACTTCTTAACCGCTTCAACACAATATTTAAAAATAGAAGGCTAGAAATAATCGACTCGCAAAATTTTAAGGGTCATCGCAGCTTGGATAGATGACCACCACAAGCCCCACTATGGAAATCGTTTAGGACTCACTCGACTTCCCCGTGAGTTAAACAACGAAGCAATATATTGTCAATTCCTTGGCAATACAAAGTGTCATCGACGATAGTATAACTCTTAGCTTGGTATTTTACACGTTGTCGGTCATCTCGCGAGAGATGCTGAGAGAACTTCAAAGTTTGAAGATAGAGAACGATGTCTCCATACCAGGGGTCGGACGACAAGACGAGGAAAATGTGTTCGTCCGCAAATGAATCGACATGGATAACATCCTCATCTAATCATGGAAAGTCGGATATTAACTCTGCGAAGACTAGTGATTTCTTGGATTTCGCATAAGAGAAATCAAGAACAAATTCTCGTAAAATGAAAATCCATTTATTATATTTCCCCCTATGATACGCCTGGTAAGGACATGTTGAAATGGATTGACATCGGCGACCACAGTAGTCTTGCAAAGCAATATATAATGACGTAAACGTTGGACTACGTGAACGGCAGCCAAAGCTAGCTTTTCAACATGAGAGTAATTAATCTCAGGACCGACTAGGTTTCGACTAAGATAGTAGATGACGTGCTCATGGAGCTCATCATCCTCCTGAACCAAAACCATACCAATCGTCTCCTCGAACATGACAATATAAATAAAGTAATCCCTACTATAGTCAGGAGACTTCAGTAGAGGCGTCGATACCAAGGCTTTCTTCAAAGCATCGAAGGACTCTTGGGCTCGCTCATCCCAGATAAAAGGGGTGTCCTTCTTCAAAATACGCATGAAACCCTTAGTGATATTGGCATAGTTTACTATAAATCGGCGTAGAAATTTATCTTTCCCCTGTAAACCTTGAAGTTTTCTAAAAGTGCATGGGGGAGGCAATCGAAGTATTGCCTCAACCTTCAACGGATCTACCATGATCTCGGTCTCAAAAACTAGAAATCCCAAGAGACGACCATACCCAACGCAAAAGATGCACTTATGAGGGTTCAACTGGATTCTATAATAATGACATCTTTTAAAAACAAGCCGAAGGTGCATAGCATGATCCACTCTCTTACAAGAGTGAGCAGCAAGATCATCAAGGTAAGCTTCGACTATATGCTTAAGATCATGAAATGCGAAGGTCATAGCACGTTGGAAGGTTGCTCCGGCGTTTTTAAAGCTGAAAGACATTTTCCGATATGTGAAAGTACCCCAAGGACAAATAAACATCGTCTTATGTTGATGCTCAGGTTTAATTTGAATTTGGTTATACCCTAAACATCTGTCCATAAAAGAAAACACTTTGCTTCCTACACACTCGTCGAGAATCTGATCAATGAAAGGTGTCGAGAAGTTATCTTTAGGACAAGCCTTGTTCAGGTCATAAAATTCCATGCATACATAGATGGTTCCTTGCTTCTTATTCATAGGAACGGGATTGGATACCCATTCAGTCAAAGGAACTGGGTAGATGAAGCCAACATTAAGTAGCTTCTCCATCTATGCCTTAATAGCAGGGGCCTTCCGGAGATTGACATCTCTAAGAAGTTTTTGAATAGGTTTAGCATTCAAATACATTCTAATCTCATGCTCGACAATAAGAGGGTCGATTCCTGGCATCTCTTCATATGACCAAGCAAATACATCTCGAAATTCCTTGAATAGTTCGGTGTAAATCAAGATTTCTTCTGGCGAACAATCTGCACCGATATGTATGTTTTCAATCTTACCAAGGGTACAAGAGATATGGATCGTGATGGTAGGATAAATACTTGCCATATTTCCTTCGGCATAAATGTCATGCGTATCGATTGGAACTACGGCGTGACCGACTATCTCACTCAAGGTAGATCAAAAGTCATCTTGTTCAATTCTTTCAAGCTCTGGGAGAAAATAAGAGCGATGATGCATATCATCCCAAGGTTTGTCGGAACCATTCATGGCTTTGATAATAGCTTCGTCCGAGGGAAAAGTCTCATAGAGGCAGTCATGTGAACAATATAACGAAGTGGCCCATATGGGCATAAGAACGGGATCCTCTTCGTTTGTTGGCGAGGTAACAGGATCGGGATCGGTGGAAGAGTCAAGAATAGCTAGATACACAATCTCTTTTGCCGATAGTGGCATGGTCATTCCAGCATGTGACTAGTCCTCACAAGACGAAGTCAAGGAAGGTAGGTTCCATGGATCGTTAAAATAGGAAGTGCGGAAAAAGATGTACTTCTCTATCAAAACTGGCCTACTGGACATGGCGTAAACATGGTGAATCGGTCCCATGAAGTTGAAAGTGCCCATAAGGGAAGAATACATTTTGGCACCGATATTCTCAGTTGTCGACTGAGAATTGTCAATCACAGGGATCGGCAGTCCAACAAATGCATTGGGACTAGCATACGCAGAGGATAATTGGTCAATCATCACGGTCTTCCCATCATGAGGAAAGCAAAGAGTACGGAAGACAAGCAATACGACGACAACCATAGCATAGGTCCAATTGTGTCCTAGTAACAAGTTATAATCAAGAGGTGCATCAACTACCTCAACCTCCATCTCTACCGTCTTCCCACCTAATTGGACCAGACAGGCAGGAAGAATACCATGAGGGTGGAAGGAATGACCATCTAAAGTAGTCAACATGTTCGATGATTTAGATAGAGTCGGAGAACCGAGAGCTTTCCAACATATCAGGGACATCACACACGTAGCAGTGCCTTCATCAACAACTGCATGTTTGATGGTATACTTTGAGTACCCCACGTGGATTTGGAATTCCACATGGTAAGGCAAGAGAGGTTTCACATCTGTGACGTCAAACTTGATAACTTTTGAGTCACTGGGTTCAAGAGCTCCTAACGCATATAGTAAGGCATTCCTCTGTGAAGGACACATCTTGAGTACCTCCAAAGTCGACATCGCACAAGGGGTTTGACCCAGGTCCTCAACAATAGAGTAGTTCTAGTCAACTCTAGCATTTGGATTGTGGGTAGAGCATTTGAGTACTCCTTTCGAAATACAAGGGGGTGGCTTTGGTTTTTCAATCTATAAAGTCATCTTCAGAGGAGGAGGAGGAGACTCTAGACCAGCTATAGCCTGTGAAGAACTATAATCTTGAGATCGAGTAGCTACATGAACTTTCACATCGACCATATTGATACACAAACGGTCGTCGTCTTGGAACGACGGGTTTTGACTCCCACTAGCCACATTTCCGGCATTTAAGGAGCTCGAGGCCAAGTGCTGGTTATGTGGGAAAGGATTCGTCAGCACGGCGGGTGGTAGAGATAATAGCATCACAGCTTCCGCAAGTTTGGGGCATAAATGAGTAAGGTGATCGTTTGTGAAAAGCTTACAGGGAAATTTCACCTTACGTCTTTCTTTCTTGCCCTATCCAGCATTATTATTCATATTCTCATTATTACCATTGTCCTTGGGTTTATTATCATTTTTCCCACTCTTACGATTATTATTACGTCCATTCTTCTTATTCTCGCTTGGTTGTTGGTTACCATTTGGGTTGGTCGATGATTGCACGGAATGTACATCCGTCGACTGAGTGGGATTGGAAGACACAGACGAAGTTGGTCCTCCCGCAGACTGGTTTAGAGACAACCCTTTCAAATGGCTAGTCATCGAGTCTATGGAATTTACATTGGCGGAACCTACAATTCCATCGGCATGAGGTCCTGGATTTTGTCTAGGGTCATAGGTTGACCGCAGTGCATTCGGAAGAATGTGGTATAACATCCCAGACTGAGCATATATAAGATCTAACTGTTGGGCTTTGAAGATCGCTTCTTCCTCAATGGTAACCCCAAATGTAGCAACATCCTTCGAGATAGGAAGCTACAAAGACTTGAGGAACCATTCTAAAAGAAAGGTCAGGGGTATGGAGGTCTTAATCAACCTCTTTCATCTACGCCACTCATGGATATGATTTGAGATATGAGTGGTTTTGTTCTGGCGTAAAGTCGACGGAATTTCTAGGCCAGCGTCGTAACGAACCGGCAATTGAAAGTGGTTAAGGAAGACCAACACCATCTGACTAAAGGTCCCATATGCCCCCCTAGGTAGCTCGATATACCATTTTGCAACAACCCCAATAAGCATGCGTTGAAATAATCTTAACGGAATAGAATCGTCATTAAGGGAATTCGAAGAGCACCTTAGGTGAAAGGTGGTGACATGATCACCCGGATCCTTGCCAGTTTTACCTTCGAATTTCAGAATGTCCGAAGGAAGCTTGGTGGGGACGGGGGGCCATGGAGGACCATGAGACATAGGGTCATTCATCAACTTAGACAAGTCTGGAAGATTAAGCGTGGCCAGAAAGGGGAGACTGGGTTGCAGCATCTGGCCCCAAGCTCCCTGAAAATATTGTGTTTGAGGAACTGCAGTCCATCCAGGGTTCTGGTAAGCACCATGGCCCTGTCCGGGATTTTAAGACCCTCCTCCAGGCTGATTCATAAAAGGTTGGTTGGGCATCATTCCAGTAGGAATGTTTTGATGGGGGTTACAAAAATTTCCCCCAGCTGGATTGGATCCGGGTTGGGGGTTGCCCAAAGCGTGAAACTAACCTCCTCCGAGTGTGAATCCGAAGGATAGAGGTGTATTCGTCATGCCAAACGTGTTGGTCGAAATTGGCACTGAGGAGGTAGGGGTATAGGACGAATCTTGAGCATAAGTTTGTTCGCCAGGTTGGTTACTCCACCCAGAAGTAAGAGGATTGGACCCGGGGTTAAAAGCAGGAATGCCTCCCATATTAGGAGTCATTTGAGGGATTTGAGAACCACCAAACGAAAAAGAAGTGTAAGGAGGTGTAGTGCCCCCAAGTCCAACACTAGCATTAGGGCCAGCAGTTGGGATGGCATTCGAAAACTGCGAAGTAAAATTTGGCATACCATAGGGAAAAGGACTAGATGCCATAGGGATGGACTGAACATTATAGCCCGGTGAGTGACCAAGAGACCCAAAGGGGTTCGAGGCAAGAGATTGAGCATTCATTATAAGTTGAGCCATAGTAATGATAGGTTCCTCTAGCACTACAACCATGGTGGTTGCAGGAGTCGAAGGGGTGCCATTAACTATAGTAGGTGTGGGAATCGAAGGGCTCCCAGTGTTCTGGAGACTAGGTTCAGTACTCATCCTTGTAGAATCACAAGTATGAACAATGGAGATGTGTGTACCACATCTAATAACTCTACGCCTTTTAGAAGGCAAAGACTCGAAATCTGGTGGTAACTGTAACAAGCGACGGGACCAACGGGGATGATGGTCCGACTCCACAGTGACTTAAGACTCTAAATACAAAAAATAAATCCTAAGGCCAACTAGTAATCAAAGAGCACACCAAAATTCAAACGGCCAAAATGCACACAAACGGGGTAAAGTGGTTGAAAGTGGCCTCCCTCCCTAAAGAAGGTATGTCTCACCTAAGAGGGGCTTGAGACTCCCTACTAAATATTGGAGGTAACAGAATCAGTTATAAGGGCTCTCGTGGGATTAAAAATCAGTTGGTTAGATCCCTCCAGAGAGGTAATCCTCCATAAAGGTTGTGTGTTGTCCGACCCTTATCTGACCCAAAGTACCTGCAGAATAACCCCTGCAAGTAACCTATGTGGCACCTAAGTCGATCAACTAAGAAACCAATGTATAACTGATGCACAGGAGATCATTCGTAAGTCAGGTCCACCATATGGGCAGGGTAGCAAAGCCTGAAACCTTGAAAGCACCGCCTCTCACAGAGGTAAAGGCACTAGAAAGATCCCCAGATATGAATAGATCCCCAGAAATATATCTGACGCTAAGAAGCTATCGGGGGGATATCCCTTCAACCAACCTCCTACAACCTTGTGATTAACTCCGGTGTGAGCGGAGCCTCCTGATATTACCAATTATACAATGGATTTCTCTACTCCCTTTATCAGACACATATGTTGATTTAATTGCCTTGGAGAAGTTTACTCACAAAATCCTATTCCAAGGCACTAAATCCTAAGCTAGTTTGTGCACCCTAGAAAATAAAATTGTGACTAATCAATTTTAAATTATAGTGTTTCTTTTAATGGTCATGCTTACTCAAAAAGGTATGGTAGTGAAACTCATGATGTTATGCCTCAGCAAGTAAAGTAAATATGAATACAATGCAAAGTCCTAACTTCAACTTTCAATGAATGATATGCTTCTTAAAACAAATGCAATTTTCAATTTCAACACTACAATTCTGAAGTAAAAATGCAATCTTTCATTACATGCACCAAGCTAATGACAAAGACTCAAAATATCAAAATGCCAAGCAATGCAAAATGCCTAATATTTTTTTTATTTTCAATATAATAAAAATGAAAATGCATGGACCGAACAACAACTTGATATATAAACTCTACTGTGTATAGAAAGGCATAACTCAAGCAGAATACCAAGGAGCAGAACACCCATCCCAATGTACAAGGACAATCAAAATGAAAAGGTGATGAGAAAAACTCCGCCCAAAAATTCAACCCCACGCAGGTTTCCTGTCATCCCACGGACACTCAACAGTCACTATAGAGACCCAAGAAGACTCAGCAAACATCAAATCCCACCCAGCAACCACCAAACCTAGTAAACAAGCACCAGAGTTCGATGTACGTGAATGTTCAAGAAAACAGATCGTATGTACGCAGCTTGCAGTGGGACAGCATGCGTATATACGTGATTGTCAAGCCAAAAACCGCATATATGTTTCAAAAACAAATCCAGGCAAGGGAGAAGGTTGAAAAACTCAAACCTAGAGTGAATAGAGTTTGTCAAGCAATGATACAACAAGAAACACAAAAGGAATGAGAGCAATCTAAGAAGAAAAGTACTCCAAACCCTAAGAAAGAAAATTCAATCCCCAGTATGGTCGCCAATTTTGTTACGAGGGAAAAACTCTCTATGGCTAGGGTAAACCACAACAAACGGAAATGACTGCAAAAATCAACTCTATCCCAAAATATGCTATATATGAACCAATATGCTAGCGAGATAAGATAAAAGGCCTACCTCGTCCAGACGTTCGATGAAGTCCACCGTTGAGCACTTTAACCCAAAGCTATATACCTGCAACTAGTTCTCAACAACCAAGAAAAGCAAGTATATGGTGATAATATAAGACGTTAGCACATTAGATAGCATAATCCATTAATAAACATGAAAAATACACCCATGGATAATAATTCAAATATTTGCGAGATATCAATTGGACGGGAAAAGAGTATTTCTATACAGACTTCCATGTCGGCACGGTTCGGAACAGAGAAACTAAGTTCCTTCCAGTTGGGCCTCCACCACTTCAATCCTCCACCAAAGGCAAGCTCATATAAGAGAGACAATGAGGTTCTCAATTAATAAGGGAAGAGCTTGGGGGTTGAGCATTGTGTTCAAACTTAAAGGACAAAGGGATGCAGACTCAATATGAAGTAAATAATTTCTCCAGAGTAAATTTGCTCTCAAAGTCTAATTCTTTGTCCTCTTTTCCATAGCTCAGAATTGGCCCATTTATAGCCTTCAAATGGAACTAAACAGTCAAGTCAAAACGTTTCCAGTATATGGAAGGCCAAGGATCATAGATCTCCTATCGTGACATGGAAATCCGACTCCATTTTTCATTTTCTGGCACAAATCTCGATGTACGCGGGTTGTAGTGGAGCAGCCTGCATACACACATGTTGTATAGTAGGCAAGGTGCATACATGTGGAAAAATTGTATTTTTTAGCTCTGGAACTTGCAAAAAAGGGGAGACAAGTCTGCATAGGGAAATGGAAAAAGTCCTTATGTGCAAGACTGCATGGGGTCAGGCATATCTTGCTATAACAAATGGTTTCAATTCTTTAGATTGAAAAGTAGCATATATTATATGGGCAAAGAGATAAACAAAAAATATGTATAAATGAGCAGATATTAAGCATCATTTAGAGCATAAGGTACTTCATATTTCATTTGTTTCTTTTGTTTCACTATATTTAAGAAACGACTTGCATTGGCTATTATTTTGATGGCAAGAGGTGACAATTGCACCAATAGATCTAACTAGGCGAGTTGTATCACATGAAACTAGCTCAAGTATAGTAGTGTCTGGTCCAAGACAGGTTTGTGCAAACCCATGCAATTTAATCTACCATAATATTTATGTTGAGAAGAATACAATATCCAACATTGCCCTATTCAAATAAGGTTTTATGTTGAATGCCAAAGTCTCTAATGCGCATGATCATGCCAGGTCTAAAATAGGGAACTAACTACGATATCATATTGTTGCTTATGTTTATTGTTATGTTATTTATCCATGTCTATCAACAATATTAGCATGCACAAGTTCTCTTTTGGTCGAAGAGTTGACATTTTTGCTACAACTAAGACCATACAAAACCAATATATAACCCTCAAATAGATTTCATGACCTACATGTGCAAAGTTGTGCAATTGAGGATGGTGTCTCTATGCATGCCAAGTTGAAACACGAAATATTTTTCTATGATAAATTGCAATGAAGGTTGATGGGGTATAAGGGCAATAAGAACACTCAACATCAAAAGGTATTTAGTGGTACACGTAAATATGATTTTCCCTAGTAAAATAAAATGCAAAGAACTAAAGATATTGTTTCTATGACAACAAATACAAGTAGGTTTATGATTCATTCCACTAGATCATCGTAGTTATTTACAAAACATATGTAGAATATGTGCCTCGTGTAGTTCCGAGAATCAAAGACTAACAACATCTAATGATTTTAAAGCAAACTGCATTTTTTTTAATGTAAGGTTTTCATCTATTAAATAACATGTTTGAAAATGACAAACAAACTATAGAAGATAAAAATTTTGTGAAGTGCGCTAGAGGAGGCTCACACATCATTTCTACCTAGTTGTTTAGTGATATTTTCAAGCTTTCCAATATCTATAAAAGGCATCTTGTGTGTTTTGTAATAACAAGAAAGCTATAAGATGTTATGAAAAGTTATTTTTAGATGTTAACATATGATGTCTCTAAAAAATTAAAAGGAAAAAGGCATATTTAATCAACATAGTGCAAATATTAGACCATTTTGTTTCTTTTAAAACTTTTTCATATGTGTTATGAGTAATGCAAAGTACAAACTACAAGTGCCCAAAATATCAAAAAGGAAACTATGCTTGATGCAATCGAGAAATCTTGCCCATCATCTTGTGTTGGTTTTCTTGAAACATTGTTGGCATCTTGTGTACTTGATGACACCAACATGAAGGGTTATGATAAACAATACTCTAAGAGATGCCAAAATTGTAACTGTCAAGGATGAACAAATCTAATGAATCTATTTTGCAAGAGCTATAAAATCCATGTTATGCATGCTAAACGTAAACTAGAAACACTAGTTGATTAGTAAACGAAGCACATAATTTCATTGACACTATTGCAAAAGAAAATAGCAAACTTATTAAAAAGGTTTAAAAAGCATGTCATGAAATAACCATAATTTTATTACCTAGTTGATGCTTCTATTTGTTGATTTTCAAGACCAATGCAAAGAATCTCTTTAGTAAACCTACACAATAGTATAAAAGTAGCACAAGGGAAACTACAACAATGGACAATCATATAGTATATCTAGAAAATGATGAGTAGCCAAAGTAAAATAAATAATATGTGAAAGCCAATATTTATTCTATTAAAAGGGGCATGTACAATTTGCAACAACGAGGGGGGGAAATCAAGTTTCTTTTGTTGTCAGAAACCATTTTTTGCTATTGTGCAAAATTAACACTAGGGCAATTTTTGTAACCAGAAACAAAATGTAATGTTGTTAATGTGAAATGGAGACAAATGAGTTGGGTGAAGTTATGAAAATGAACACATTTATCAAGGTGTTAGAATGGACAAATGTCTGAGAAGGTTTCTAAAGGAACCAAAAGACAAATAGCATGATAATCAGTGCTATAAGCATCGAAGATCTTGAAAATGTTAATATCCTTTGGTAAACTTGTCCAAAAGTGATTTATGAGTGAGTCGGTGTTGGTTGTTCCTTTGCTTGAATGCAATTCCAAGTTATGGTCTTCCATAAATGAGAACAAAAAGTTGTGCATTATTGTTTTGTAACATGTTGAACTTCAAATCATCTGTGATTACAATGTGCTCACCTTATTGCATGTTCATGGCTCTAGTGCTCACAAAGCAAAAAAGAATTTCAAGTGGTGAACATGGCACAATGTAAATATTTGCCAATTTGACAATAGTCATAGCAACATGAAACCAAGTGACAATTGATTTAATATTTTCTATGGCATAATTCTAAGATTTATTGATCACTATGTTGTTTTAAAAGCATGTCACAATGCCATGGAGGTGGAAGTTTGATAGATAATGGTACTTCTTGGCGAGAATAGTTTCTTTTGTAATAAAGTTTGTATATGTTTCTTGGAAGCATAAGATATCAATTTCCATCATCTCATAGTTGGCAACAATGTTTTCAATATGCAATTGCAAGATTCATGTGTTTAATGAGCATATGAGTAAATATTTTTCTTTTGTTATTTATTGTAGACCATATTCAAGATGCCAGCATGCATATGTTTGTAGCATGTTTATTTCAATGCCAACTTTCTATGATAAACTAAAATTTGTTTCTTTCATTTTGCTTATAAGATATAATGATTGCATGTCATCAACACGAGAAAGTGTTGTGTAGACAAATCCATGATGTTTAACTCTAGAAGGATCAAATGCCAAACCATCCATTGTTAGCCCCTATGATCTATGTATTGTTTGTGCACATTCCAATTGGACAGGAAATTGTTGTCGAACAAAAGAGATTTTACTCTTTCTAGTCATTTGTCTACATACTATTGTGATAAATGTCCAATTATGAGGAATGTCGAATGTGAACAAATGGCACGTCATATGTAATTGAACTATGTTGATTGTTGTGTCTATGAATTACACCCAAACAATGTCAACTTTTCCCTATGTGTAGTGTCTAAAAATACCTTCTAGATCACTCTTTAAGCCCTCTTCAATTTCATAATTGCCTCCATTTAACTCAACAAGCATATTCTATTTTAGGACAATTGTAGAAGGCAAATCCATTTTTTTGTTTTCAAAGCCAATTGTCCACCAAGCTTGTTTTGTTGTCATATGTTTTTATCATATATGTTGTTGGTTGCAGAAGTGTTATCATTTACTAATTATGTTCTTCAATGTATGTGTTCCTATGGAAAAGATACATAAATGTTGGATTGTTTGGTGGGAACCTATAGCAATGTTTTTTCAAGTATTTGATATCCTCTTTTGTTTGAGATGAAGTTCTAATTCTATTGAGAATACATAAGAAAACTATGTCCTTTTGTCTTATGCCTTCTTTGAGCTCAAAACAGTTTACATGGTCTATCCATAAGCTATAAGGTATTTTTTCGTGGTGGAAAGTTGGTTGTTCAAAGATCCAAGAGTCACACACAGGTTGTGCTTAACAAAGGTTTCCACATAAAATGATGTCACCATTTCCAAAAGGCATCATTGGTGTGTGCAAAATTTCCCAAATCCTTTTATCCATGTTATATAGCATTCGAGAACCTATTAATGATGCCTCATCAATAAGAAATATGTGAAGTTATTCATATTCTTTGGTCAAAATATCTAATGTACTCAAGCTCAATGGTAGAATGTTTTTTGTTGTTAAGAATAAGCGAAATGTTGAATCTGTTATGATGACATCTTCATTATATGTAGCTTTCCTAGTAAATGTAACGATGATCCCTTTTTTTTAAGAGACTCAATATGAAGTTGTTTGTTGTAAAAGCAAAACAACCCTTGGTAGATTGCTTTTGCTATAAATGTTTTTCCTATTCCTACACATCCAGTGAGCAACAAATGAAGTGGCATGTGTAGGTTGTTTTTCTTTCCCATTATGATTTATTTTCTTATGGATTATTGCTCCATGTTAAGTTTTTTTCTAACATTGTAATATTATTATGTACTCAAAATGAATGGTTGTTTAATTGTCTCAAGGATACTAGTAGACCAAGGCAAAGATGCAATAGATATCATTTTGTGTATTAGATCATTATTTATGTCATATTTCTCAAGAATAAAGATATGTGCATCTTAATCTAAGGAGACTTCAATGTCAAATATGTGTTCTCATCTTGATGTAATTGTTCCATATGCTATGTCAATACTACCCCATGTGGTTCTTGTTTGGGCTATAGACTTGCATTCAACGTGATCTATTAGTTTCTTTTGGGACAAGTATGCTTCAAGCCATGTCTGACAACTTTCTTTTAGGACATTTTTGGTTTCTCTATATGGGATGTATAGCATCATTTTTTCTCTAAAAAAATATATATGGGTCTTTGTGCTCATTGTACCAAATGGACTATATTTCTTTCTTTTCTTTGGATTTGCATTTGAGCATGAGTACAAAGAAACATATTTTTCCAAGCAAATATCTTCAAGTTCAAATGGCCTTGCAATGTACTTGTAAACAATAGAAGTGTACATGATGTCTTTAGAATCATTGAGTTCTTGTTTCAACAATGTGGGTCTCTTTAGAACAAATGTTTGACTATCAAATGGAGCTATGTTAATGGATATCATTTTCCTAGAGTTGGAATGCAATGGAAGTGAAAGGAAAATGTGGACAACTTGTTGGCTAGACATTTATTGCATGCTGAGAAGAGCATTGCCAAGCCTACGAATAGTTTCCATTTTTCCATCACTACTACAAATACATCCATCCTGGATTTTCTTGAATGCATTCGTCATGATGTGATACATATTTGTGATGTAGGAGCTACAATATGTTGCTACAACATATGAACTTGAGATGACCTATTCATGTGTATTTGCATGCCATAGTTGTGGAACTTTTTTTGTAAATGCATTTATCCATATGTTTGATGGGTCTCTCTTTAATAATAGAACAAAGCATAAAAGAGAAGAACACAACA
>JASDQU010375170.1:21054-39424 GCA_032191745.1 Picea mariana | reverse complement strand
TAATTGATTGTTAAGAAGTTATAGTTTTTTTCAACGAGAAAAAATACGCTTTATATTCAAAAGGATATAAAAGTATACAAGTCTGTTATAACAGGTCTAACAACGAGGAAATACAAGCATTTTGCCGAAGAATCAAACAATCTACACAAAACAAAAAGGAGTACTAGTCTCATCATGTCCAGAATCAATCCCATGGATGGGCTGCTCGCAAGTCCAGTCTTTCAAAGATTGATCCTCGAGGTGGGTCCCTCGTTACCTTCTTCCCATCTTGTAAATAGAATGTGTCCCAAGGGAAAAGTTAGTGCTTTTTTTGAAAGAATATCAGCCTCCGTGTTTTCCTCTCTGTAGATGTGGGAGAAAGTAATATGATTGAGCAACTGGGTTGCTTCTCGAGTTCTCTCCTTCCAGCTCAACAGGTCCGCAACATGGAAATCAGCGCGTCCGTTCAGCCAATCAATAGTAATTTTGGAGTCACCAAGCAGTAAAATCTCACTTATATGTAATCGACTTGCCAGAATACAAGACGCCCATGCTCCCATGAGTTCAGCTTTCATATTGGATCCTTGCCCGCAGTTTAGAGTCCACTGGTAACTCGTCTGAGGGTTTATGGTTATCTTTCCACCAGCCCCGCAGTATAAACCATCATGTTGTGTCGCTCCATCGAACCAGGCCACCACTCTATCAAGTGGAACTGTAAAGATGGGTCTGCAAGGTGTTGAAATATGTGTCTGATTTCTATCGACTGTTATCTCGGCGAAAATGGAGCAGGCCACTCTGTGAACAGAAGGTGGTTTACCCTCAAACAAAGCTGCGTTCCTGTTCTTCCATAAAAGCCAGCAAAGGAGGATCGGTATCTTTACCTGGTTGGTTGAGACCCTCGACCAGTTCTGGAAGCAAATAGATGGACTGGTACCTGTCAAAGTAGATGAGGGCATAAGTGCAGGGGAAATGAGATTCCAAACGGATCTGGAAAATGAGCAATCTATGAAAAGATGTGTGCTTGTCTCTCCATTTGAATTGCATAGACAACATCGACTGGGTCCCTCCCAACCCCGAGCTTGGAGATTCGGCCACAGCAGAAGCTTGTTTTCAATTAAAATCCAGGTGAAAAGTTTCAACTTGAGCGAACAATTGCACCTTCAGATCGCACCATGCCCTCACTCAGAATTTATAGTCCAGCACTTGGCAGCCAGAGCGTCGTAGGCATTTTTTGCCGTAAGAGCTCTGGACCTGTCCCCACCTGTCCACAAGAGTGAGTCGGGTCTGTTCAGTAAGCGAACGCCCGATTCCATAAGCTTGCAAGTAAAGCCATTCCATTCGACTGCCAGAGCTGCGTCCAAATCAAGTTCATCACTCCTGAGCCAACAGTCGCTTAAATGACTCCTGCTTTGAACCGATTTGAATTGAAAAAGGAAGAAAAGGTTTTTTCTATGTAGATGTTCCAGCAGATTTGTTGAAAGCAAGGCGAGCTTGCCCAATCCCAGCATGACGTCCCTGCCCACTTCAATTTGATAACCGTTTCCAGGCTTCCACGAGAGCCATTGGAGAATGATGGGAAGTGTTTTTAACAGATTTTTCCAAGTATGAGAACCTTCAATGTGTCTCCCAGTGGCCGATCTGATCCAGAGATGAACCGGAATCTGTGGAAAATATTTCGCCTTTATAACCTTACTCCAGAGACCGGGCTTCATGAGAATGTGCCATAGGGTGTTTGCCAAGAGCACCCTCTGGAAGAAGGATAGATTCTTGAGTCCCCAACCGCCCATTTTCTTAGGTTTTGAGATAACCTCCCAGTTGCATAAATGGTAACCTGTCAATTTGCTGCCAGTCCACAGAAAAGAGAAAATCAGTTGACGAATCGAGCTAAGAACAGAGGCCAGGAATTTTGCTAGTGCCATCCAATAGACCGGAAGGCTCTAAAATACGGCTTTGATGAGAATATATCTCCCTCCCAAGGAGAGATGCTTGTTACACCAGTGATGGATTCTGCTCTCAAATTTATCAAGTAACCAAAGCCAATCATTTTTAGAGTATCTGGTGGATTTGATATAAAACCCAAGATAGGAAAACCCCTTATTTAGATTTGTTGTTTCAATACCGAACAAATTTTTCAAGTTTGTTAAGATAGGCTCCTGTGTGTTTAAAGCAAGAAAGAGCGATTTTTGTAGATTTATCACCAGTCCCGAAGCTGCGCAGAAGGTATTTATGATTGAGTGTAAAAGAGACCATTCCGCAATACTGACCTTTGTCAAAATAAGCACATCATCTACAAAGAGAATGTGTAGGATGTGTGACAGTCCCGAGAAATTTACTCCAGTTAGATGGCCCTCCGCTTGACTAGACTTAAGTAGGATACTGAGCGCTTCAAGGGTGAAGATAAAAAGGAGAGGTGATAGCGGGCATCCTTGTCGAAGCCCTCTCTCACATCGAAAAGTTTTAGTGGGTTCCCCGTTGATCAGAACAGCCATAGTAGCCGAGGAGATACAGCCTAGAATCCAGTTGGTAGTAGCCACCCCAAAGCCACTCTGCAAAAGAATAAGGTGCAAAAAGTTCCAATTGACACAGTCAAATGCCTGCTTGAGATCCAGCTTGAGAAGGATGGCTTGTTGCTTCTTAGAATTTAAAGTGTGAATGCATTCCTGTGCGACACCAACAGCATCTAAAATATGTCTACCTTTCAAGAAGCCAAGCTGCTCCTCTGAAAGCGCTTTAGAGAGTATGGGGCGAATTATATTGGCAATAATCTTAGATATTAGTTTATAACATAAGTTGCAAAGAGAAATGGGACGAAAGTCTTTGAACTGTTTAGGATGATTGGATTTAGGAATCAAGACTAAAAAAGTGCTATTTATCAAAGGATTGATCACCCCTCTCGACCGAGCATCCTCCACGACGTCCAGCAGATCCTGCCCCATAATGTCGAAGAAATGAAGGTATAGTTCAACTGACCAACCGTCGGGACCAGGACTCTTTTCTTTTTTGAAACCCTTGAGAACTGTCAATATTTCCTCCTTTGTACAGGGGGATTCCAGGGCAAGTGCATCCTCAGCTGTCACCATATTAGGGAATCAGCCTGCTAACTCCACCTGTGCATTGAGGCTTGGATCAATAGGTACCTGAAAAAAAGCATTAAAATGATTAACTGCAGCCGCTTTGATTTCTTCCTGGGCATGATATGTAGTGCCATCCTCCTGTTCTATATCCCACATCTGTTTTTTTTATCTACGTGCACTAGCAAATCGATGAAAGAACCGAGTATTTTTGTCACCCCCATTAAGCCATAGCATCCTGCTCTTTAGTCTCCACCTCTCTTCATCTTCACACAGGAAGGTTGATCGGTCTCTCTCCAGCTCTTTGATTCTATAGTTGATGTCCGAATTGTCAGGATTCTGGAATTGTAATCAGAGCAGAGCTGCCAGCTCCAAGTCGATCTTGTTAATGGCGGCCTTTTCCGCAAGTTTTTATCCTTTAGCCATCTAGAAGTTTGTTGTTGTAGATACTTTAATTTTTTTATCAAGTTGCCTTGTGGGTCACCAGGCACCGAATCGTTGAAATCCTCCCACGTCGATCTGACCAAACTGTTAAAAGATACTTCCTTTAACCACAGCGAGTTAAAAATGAAGGGCTGACCCCTCCCAAATTGGCCCAGTCCAATCTGAAGGCAAATGGCCGCGTGGTCAGATGTAAAGGGTAGGTTTACCCAGGCACATGAGCTTCGGGACGGTGAAATCACTTCATCAGAGACAAGAAAACGATCTAAACGCTTAGCAATGTTGTCCGATCCTTGTCTATCATTTCTCCAAGTGGGTAAAAGCTCTGCCGGTTTCAAATCAACCAGATTGTTCTTGTAGAAAACACAATTGAAGAAGCTCATGTGTGGGTCAATGTTTGCTTTTTTACCCCATATCTCCAATGGACTGGTGGTTAAGTTAAGGTCACCTGCTATGATAAGGTTTTTTGCCGCTAAAAGCCCGATATCATCCAGGTGCTCCCAAAAGGCCTTGCGATCAGTACAAGGGCCATATACATTAAGAAAGTTGAGGGAAGTTCTTAATTCAAAGCAGTGACCAGTGAGAAGAATCCCCCCAGGACAGAGAATCGGTCTGAGATCAAAGTATGTAGGGTCCCACGCGGCCAGTAGTCCTCCCGAGGCGCTCACCGAGCTCGCCACCCAAATCAACCAGTTTGGCCTGAGTCGATGCATGAAATGCCTTGCAGCTGAGGCATTTACGAGTGTTTCTTGTAGAAAGATAATTGTCGGCTGTGTTTTCTTCAGTAGACTTCACAAGGAGGCAAATTTTGAGGCTCCTCCAACCCCTCTTATGTTGAGGGAAAGTAAAATCATGAATTACCCCTAGCAAGGGCTTTAAAACCTCTAAGCGCCCCTTGATTTGTGACCGTAGCTGAGTTCTCCGATGCTTTCAGACCAGACATTACTTTATTGCATGCACTTCGGGTTTTCAACGGAGAAAGTTCAAGCCCAATGCCTCTAGACCAATGAGGATCAGGTTCTGATGTTGTAGGAATGTTTGAGGAGGATGGGTGATTTGAAGGTGGTATGTTTGGTTGTATTATAGAATTTCCAAGATATGTATGAATAGGTATGGAGTCAAAGGGAAGAGAGTGGGTTGTGGTATTTGTCGGAAACAAGGATTCAAGTTGTATATCTGATTGGCTCGGTTCAGTGTAGCCAGGTAAAGTAAACGGTTCAGGAGTATCAGTTATGGCTATTGTAGGTGGGGGAACCGGCTCCAAGGTGGAAGGTGTTGAGTGTAATGGTTGAGAAGAAGGAGCTGGACAAGGGAGAAAGGCGCTGCCAGATGGAGCAGGTTCAGCTGTATGGGAAAGGGATGTGGGGTCAGACGGGTCCGGAGACAAGGCCTTTGCATCTAGACCCAATATCTTTTCCTCTTGTTTAGCAATGAATAGTTTGTCCCAAGATGAAAAAGTATTGAAGAGTGAGGGACAAAGATGGTGAATCTTACCAATTAATGTGTCATCAGAGGGATTAGAGTCATGGCCAGCGAGCGGTGTCTCCTCTTCACTTAACAGGTTTGGTGAGGAGATGTAACCATTGAAGTTGGGCTCCTCTGCTAGATCCAAAACTATGTCTGGTGGTGCGAATCTGTGGCAGTCCCTCCTCAAATGCCCAGTTCTGCGGCAAAAGGAGCATCGAAAAGGGATGCCAAGATAGTCCAGGCGTTGTGAGATCAGTTGGTTATGCCAATTTATTTCTAAGATTTCTGGAAGTCCTGCCTGGATGTCAAGTTCCACATAAACCTTGGTCATTCTTCTGTCTGCCTCTGCAAGAGAGCTTGCATCCACCCTCAAAAATCGCCCTAAGGAGGTCCCAATCAGCTCAAGCGCTTGGTGGTTCCAGAGTTGTAGAGGGAGCCCAGGCAGTAGGACCCAGACATGCCTGTGACTGAAGAATTCAGTAGAAGGGTTGAAACCTAGCCTCCGTCTTTTGAGCATGAGGCTACCATCATTGATAGGCCAGAATCTGTCCAGTATGAGTGTCGAATCCTCAGGCTTATTAAAGATAAAGCCTATCCAGCCTTGTTGCAGCAAAAGAGTCTTGGGTATGTAAATAGTTGCACTGCACGGTGAATGAGTCATAAATCAACGTATGAGAGGAATGTATGTTGAAGGTGGGAAAAGATTATATGACAGACTTTAGAGTCATTTCAAATAACAATATGCATTGTTAATATAATTTCATTTAATTGTATAATTTTAAATTTCAAATATTTTAAAATGAATGTAAAATTTATTTATATATATAATTTTGATTGGTTGACAATGGAGTTGAAAGTTAATATATTATGTCACCTAAGTAAGAAAGATAATGATCATTTTTCTCAACCACCCAAGCAAACCTAATTAACAAATATTTTTTTGAGAAATATAATTTTAAAATATTAATTAAAATTGTAATAATCATAATTAAACTTGTAATGAAATTTTACATAAATTTAATATTTATATGTACTTGTTACTATTGTAATAACTTCACCATACATACGATGGAGGTAACTTCACCATACATATGATGGAGGTGAATGGGTTTTGCATTAAGATGTTTTTTTATTAAACATGAGTAAAAGAGAGAATTCTAAGATGCAATTCGCAGAAAGCACCTAAACTTAACTTGATTGTAGATTCAAGATATTCAACCAGCATGGAGAAAAGTCAATTGTTGAGTTTGCTCCATGACTAATAAATGTCCCTCACCTACCATCAAGATAAGAATGTATGTGGAGAGCCCCATTTATAAGCGATTAAGTAAATGGATACAGCCATGCCCACCATATAGTAACCACACCATGCCTTTGTAATGAAACAAATGTGTGATAGTTATCAAATTTTCTAGGTGTATAATCATGTTTAGATTCAGGGATCTATGTTGGAGAGGTAAAGGCAAAAGAAACATAGCTAGTTATCTTATTAGTGGGACTCTGAGTTATAAAATATTCATCATTAAGCCATCTTGAACTCCATATCGATATGGAATGTTGCATTTATTAAGCTAGGGAAGCGAAAATATTAATAGAAAATTTTGATGTAAAATATATACATAATGAATATATTACATAATGTTTATATTACAATGTAAGAGGATTTGTCCATTATTTTGGGAGACAAACTAAAGGAAAGGAGATTTGCGACCTTCTTATCATACAATTACAGAGTAATTGCAAAATGTTCATTCAGTTTTCAAATGCAGTTCAATTTTATTATAGTTAATGACTATGTGTCTCCCAATATGTTATGTGTTGTTGTTAGTGTGTAAGTTTAATAGTTTTAATGACCCACACACAATTATAAAAGTATGAGTGCATAATGAAAAACTTTTTCATTCATTGATGTAGATATTGTATAGTTATGTGAGGCATTGCCAAATACCCCTTATTATCGGTGGCTTATAGTGGCTTATATAAATGAACACAATAACATGTTTGTTTATTTATAACACTTAGTCTTTAAGAATATATTTATATTTTTTTAAATATAGTTGGATTTGTTGGTTGTGGAGTTTTATTATCTTCTTGATTCAGATGTTTGTTTCAGCCGTGCTTGAACCCCATTTCCTAACGAAGGGTGTGGGGGGGCTTTCCCCCCCACAACTGTCGCTGCTATTGTATTTTTGTAGTCAATATGGACCGTTCATTATAAGGTCGCAGATATGACAATAGAAGTTATGTTAGGGGTTTTTGCCTTAGAGGCAACCCTCTTTTATCAGGGAATTGTATCGCAGTTGTGTATGAGTGTAATTATTGTATTCTGAGAGAGGATATTGTGAGACAAAGAAGAGGAAATTACAACAAGTGTGTTGTAGGTTGTATCCCTTCATTTTGTTGGATAATAAAAGGAAAGGACCTGACAATTTCTCTAGTGGACGTAGCCCACACTAGGTGAATCATGTATATCTATGTCTCTATTGTATTATATATCTTCTATGTTTTATTTCCGCATTTGTTTTATTTTATTGCTCTGCAATCCTGTTTTTTTTAACATGATTATTATTTTATAATAATAGAATTTAATTATTTTCTAACTATGTCATCATATAAAACCAAGGAGTATACTCATCTTATATTATATAACTAAACTAAGCGAGATTGACTAATCTCTGGCATTCTAGCTTGTAAAGTGTAGGGTGAGGGTGGTCCTTTTTTCAATGCACATCCCTAAACCAAGCATAAATTTGTTTTATCCTAGCAATTTGGTCCGTTGGTTGGCCAATCATCCATCGATAAAACTCACACCATTTTTATTAGCAAGGAGTTGTCTCAAATCATAAATAGATCTCGAGCAGATGCAGACCTCTCCCATCACATTTTTATGAAGGATTAGCCCCATATGTGGATATTGGCTATAGTTGATCAGGAAGAAAGTGAAGACACTTGGACTTGTCGATCTATAGTATTAATTGTCTTGCAAGAGAAAAATACATGCCTTGTAAATGCGGTTGGTTCTCAGCCATATCTAGACCCTATACCTTAATAAATTAAAAACTCATTTTTTTTCTATTGACCATAGAATGAACAACACCTCAACATTGGGAACATCTTTTTAATAATATCCTCTATAATTTTGTTTTGTGGCCATCTTTCCTACTCCGTGCTAAGATTATTCACGAATAAATTGTTGGACATAGCACGTCCTAGAATAATATACATATTGTAAAAAACCTAGTGTAAATCTCTTGAAGATTACTAAAAAGTTGTTGCTTACCTCTAAAATCCATGCTCATGTTTTTAATGTTTGATAATGTGCACATGGTCATCTTGAAATTCCATGTGTGTGAGATGGGTGTATGGATATTTGGAAATATTTGTAATATTGAAATTGTATTAGTTCAAGCAATGAAACTGCTACATATCAACAGATTGCTACATATCAACAGATCTGTATTGAGATTATAGTAAGTAATGTGGAGTTACAAAACTCACCTTTTTGGAGTAAGGTATAGGAAAGTATGCAGTTTTCTCAAATATCAAAAAAAATTACAAATGTAGCATGAGGAATGAACAGGTGTCCATTGAAACTTAATTTACATGATATTTTTAATATAATTGAAAATAAACAAAAAATATATTGCAATAAAAAATTTAACATAAACTTATATGTGCATAAGATTTGCATCAATGATACATGTAACAAAATATCTATAGGAAACACATAAAAAGCAATTTGCAATAGAGGCAGAGGTCAAAGTTGGAGGAGAGGAGATTTACCTAAATAATTCCACCAATGAAAAAATGTAATTTATGTTTTGTCAAATCATCATTTAATAGGTGAATGAAAGTTGATTATTGAGTGCATATGCTAGTTATCCCTTTAGGGCCATTTCACACAACATTTTTGAACAAGGATATTGGAGTATTCTTGTAGGTTAATTGTTCTTGTACGTTGGAGTAAAAATCATTCTACTATCAGTTTAAGTGTAGCTAAAACACATAAAAATGGTTTCAATTCTTTAGATTGAAAAGTATCATATATTATATGGGCAAAGAGATAAACAAAAAATATGTATAAATGAACAGATATTAAGCATCATTTAGAGCATAAGGTACTTCCTATTTCATTTGTTTCTTTTGTTTCACTATATTTAAGGAACGGCTTGCATTGGCTATTATTTTGATGGCAAGAGGTGACAATTGCACCTATAGATCTAACTAGGTGAGTTGTATCACATGAAACTAGCTCAATTATAGTAGTGTTTGGTCCAAGACAAGTTTGTGCAAACCCATGCAATTTAATCTACCATAATATTTATGTTGAGAAAAATACAATATACAACATTGCCCCATTCAAACAAGGTTTTATGTTGAATGCCAAAGTTCCTAATGTGCACAATCATGACAGGTCTAAAGAAGGGAACTAACTACGATATCATATTGTTGCTTACATTTATTGGTATGTTATCTATCCATGTCTATCAACAAGATTAGCATGCACAAGTTCTCTTTTGGTCAAAGAGTTGACAATTTTGCTACAACTAAGACCATATAAAACCAATATATAACCCTCAAATAGATTTCCTGACCTACATGTGCAAAGTTGTGCAATTGAGGATGGTGTCTCTATGCATGCCAAGTTGAAACACGAAAGATTTTTCTATGGTAAATTGCAATGAAGGTTGATGGGCTATAAGGGAAATAAGAACACTCAACATAAAACGGTATTTAGTGGTACATGTAAATATAATTTTCCATAGTAAAATGAAATGCAAAGAACTGAATATATTGTTTCTATGACAACAAATACAAGTAGGTTTATGATCCATTCCACTAGATCATCGTAGTTATTTACAAAACATATGTAGAATATGTGCCTCGTGTAGTTCCGAGAATCAAAGACTAACAACATCTAATGATTTTAAAGCAAACTGAATTTTTTTTAATGTAAGGTTTTCATCTATTAAATAACATGTTTGAAAATGACAAACAAACTATAGAAGATAGAAATTTTGTTAACTGCGCTAGAGGAGGCTCACACATCATTTCTACCTAGTTGTTTAGTGATATTTTCAAGCTTTCCAATATCTATAAAAGGCATCTTATGTGTTTTGTAATAACAAGAAAGCTACAAGATGTTAGGCAAAGTTATTTTTAGATGTTAACATATGATGTCTCTAAAAAATTAAAAGCAAAAAGGCATTTTGCAAATATTAGATCGTTTTGTTTCTTTTAAAACTTGTTCATATGTGTTATGAGTAATGCAAAGTACAAACTACAAGTGCCCAAAATATCAAAAAGAAACTATGCTTGATGCAATCGAGGAATCTTGCCTATCATCTTGTGTTGGTTTTCTTGAAACATTTTTGGCATCTTATGTACTTGATGACACCAACATGAAGGGATGTGATAAACAATACTCTAAGACATGCCAAAATTTTAGATGTCAAGGATGAACAAAACTAATGAAGCTATTTTGCAAGAACTATAAAATCCATGTTATGCATGCTTAACATATGCTAAACGTAAACTAGAAACACTAGTTGATTAGTAAACGAAGCACATAATTCCATTGACACTATTGCAAAAAATAATAGCAAACTTGTTAAAAATGTTTAAAAAGCATGTCATGAAATAACCATAATTTTATTACCTAGTTGATGCTTCTATTTGTTGATTTTCAAGATTGATGCAATTTGCAAAGAATCTCTTTAGTAAACCTACATGATAGTATAAATGTAGCACAAGGGAAACTACAACAATGGATAATCATATAGTATATCTAGAAAATGATGAGTAGCCAAAGTAAAATAAATAATATGTGCAAGCCAGTATTTATTCTATTAAAAGGGGCATGTACAATTTGCAACAGCAAGGGGGGGACATCAAGTTTCTTTTGTTGTCAGAAAGCATTTTTTGCTATTGTGCAAAATTAACACTAGGGGAATTTTTGTAACCAGAAACAAAATGTAATGTTGTTAATGTGAAATGGAGACAAATGAGTTGGGTGAAGTTATGAAAATGAACACATTTAACAAGGTGTTAGAATGGACAAATGTCTGAGAAGGTTTCTAAAGGAACCAAAAGACAAATAGCATGATAGTCAGTCCTATAAGCATCGAAGATCGTGAAAATGTTAATATCCTTTGGTAAACTTGTCCAAAAGTGATTTATGAGTGAGTCGGTGTTGGTTGTTCCTTTGCTTGAATGCAATTCCAAGTTATGGTCTTCCATAAACGAGAACAAAAAGTTGTGCATTATTGTTTTGTAACATGTTGAACTTCAAATCATCGGTGATTACAATGTGCTCACCTTGTTGCATGTTCATGGCTCTAGTGCTCACAAAGAAAAAAATAATTTCAAGTGGTGCACATGGCACAATGTAAATATTTTCCAATTTGACAATAGTCATAGAAACATGAAACCAAGTGACAATTGATTTAATATGTTCTATGGCATAATTCTAAGATTTCTTGATCACTATGTTGTTTTGAAAGCATGTTACAATGCCATGGAGGTGGAAGTTTGATAGATAATGCTACTTCTTGGCGAGAATAGTTTTTTTTGTAATAAAGTTTGTATATGTTTCTTGGAAGCATAAGATATCAATTTCCATCATCTCCTAGTTGGAAACAATGTTTTCAATATGCAATTGCAAGATTCATGTGTTTAATGAGCATATGAGTAAATATTTTTCTTTTGTTATTTATTGTAGACCATATTCAAGATGTCAACATGCATATGTTTGTAGCATTTTTATTTCAATGCCAACTTTCTATGATAAACTGAAAATTGTTTCTTTCATGTTGCTTATAATATATAATGATTGCATGTCATCAACACTAGAAAGTGTTGTGTAGACAAATCCATGATGTTTAACTCTAGAAGGATCAAATGCCAAACCATCCATTGTTAGCCCCTATGATCTATGTATTGTTTGTGCACATTCCAATTGGATAGGAAATTGTTGTCTAACAAAAGAGATTTTACTCTTTCTAGTCATTTGTCTACATACTCTTGTGATAGGTGTCCAATTATGGGGAATGTCAAATGTGAACAAATGGCACGTCGTATGTCATTGAACTATGTTGATTGTTGTGTCTATTAATTACACCCAAACAATGTCAACTTTTCCCTATGTGTAGTGTCTAAAATACCTTCTAGATCACTCTTTAAGCCCTCTTCAATTGCATAATTGCCTCCATTTAACTCAACAAGCATATTCTATTTTAGGACAATTGTAGAAGGCAAATCCATTTTTTTGTTTTCAAAGACAATTGTCCACCAAGCCTGTTTTGTTGTCATATGTTTTTACCATATATGTTGTTGGTTGCAGAAGTGTCATCATTTACTAATTATGTTCTTCAATGTATGTGTTCCTATGGAAAAGATACATAAATGTTGGATTGTTTGGTGGGAACCCATAGCAATGTTTGTTCAAGTATTTGATATGCTCTTTTGTTTGAGATGAAGTTCTAATTCTATTGAGAATACATAAGAAAACTATGTCTTTTTGTCTTATGCCTTCTTTGATCTCAAAACAATTTACATGGTCTATCCATAAGCTATAAGGTATTTTTTCATGGTGGAAAGTTGGTTGTTCAAATATCCAAGAGTCACACACAGGTGGTGCTTAACAAAGGTTGCCACATAAAATGATGTCACCATTTCCAAAAGGCATCATTGGTGTGTGCAAAATTTCCCAAATCCTTTTATCCGTGTTATATAGCATTCGAGAACCTATTAATGATGCCTCATCAATAAGCAATATGCGAAGTTATTCATATTCTTTGGTCAAAATATCTAATGTACTCAAGCTCAATGGTAGAATGTTTTTTGTTGTTAAGAATAAGCGAAATGTTGAATCTGTTATCATGACATCTTCATTATATGTAGCTTTCCTAGTAAATGTAACGATGATCCCCTTTTTTTAGAGACTCGATATGAAGTTGTTTGTTGTAAGAGAAAAACAACCCTTGGTAGATTGCTTTTTCTATAAATGTTTTTCCTATCCCTACACCTCCAGTAAGCAACAAATGAAGTGGCATGTGTAGGTTGTTTTACTTTCCCATTATGATTTATTTTCTTATGGATTATTGCTCCATGTTAAGTTTTTTTCTAACATTGTAATATTCTTATGTACTCAAAATGAATGGTTGTTTAATTGTCTCAAGGATACTAGTAGACCAAGGCAAGTATGCAATAGATATCATTTTGTGTATTAGATCATTATTTTTATGTTATATTTCTCAAGAATAAAGATATGTGCATCTTAATCTAAGGAGTCTTCAATGTCAAATATTTGTTCTCATCTTGATGTAATTGTTGCATATGCTATGTCAATACTGCCCCATGTGGTTCTTGTTTGGGCTACAGGCTTGCATTCAACATGATCTATTAGTTTCTTTTGGGACAAGTATGCCTCAAGCCATGTCTGACAACTTTCTTTTAGGACATTTTTGGTTTCTCTATATGGGATGTATAGCATCATTTTTTCTCTAAATATATATATGGGTCTTTGTGCTCATTGTACCAAATGGACTATATTGCTTTCTTTTCTTTGGATTTTCATTTGAACATGAGTACAAAGAAACATATTTTTCCAAGCAGACATCTTCAAGTTCAAATGGCCTTGCAATGTACTTGTAAACAATAGAAGTGTACATGATATCTTTAGAATCATTGAGTTCTTGTTTCAACAATGTGGGTCTCTTTAGAACAAATGTTTGACTATCAAATGGAGCTATGTTAATGGATATCATTTTCCTAGAGTTGGAATGCAATGGAAGTGAAAGGAAAATGTGGACAACTTGTTGGCTAGACATTTATTGCATGCTGAGAAGAGCATTGCCAAGCCTACGAATAGTTTCCATTTTTCCATCACTACTACAAATACATCCATCCTGGATTTTCTTGAATGCATTCATCGTGATCTGATACATATTTGTGATGTAGGAGCTACAACATGTTGCTACAACATATGCACATGAGATGAACTATTCATTTGTATTTGCATGCCATAGTTGTGGAACTTTTTTCGTAAATGCATTTATCCATATGTTTGATGGGTCTCTCTTTAATAATAGAACAAAGCATAAAAGATCAGAACAAAACATGAGTATGTATTTGTCTCTAAGTATTCAAGTCAAACAAGAATTTGAAACACTTGTGAAAGTGACATAGAATGTAGGAGGGCCAAGATGTAGAATCATTGCAAAAGCATTTTTTTCACATTTTCAAGATAATCAGGTGAAGTTTTCGTGCTTTTGAGAGACCTGTATTCAATAGAGGATTTAAATACTTTTTCAAGGTTGTTTTTGTACTTCATGTCATTTGCAACAAAACTCCTTCCTTTTAGCTATCCTTTGCATACAAAAATCCAAGCACAACTTGAGACTTGGTGTATAAGAATGTGGATTGCTTTGAAAACAATGTTTGTTATGTGTGTTTCAAATTCTTTTGTATCATTGTGTTATTTGATGGTAAGAAAAATGATTCACAATGTCACCAAGTCATCTACATCCATAAAACAATGTAGGGAAGATTAGCTCTTTTGAAAACTTGTCTTGGCAAACACCTAGTCAAGCTTGAAGCCTTTGAATGGCACAATCTATATAATCTAGTTTTCCAAGTCATGTATTAAATGGGTCTATTTGTATCCATGTAGAATTGTTTTAGATATGGGCTCTATATCATCATCATCATTAGAAAACTGGAGGGGTTCTTTGGTGCATAGGTTAGGATCATCATGTCCAATGTTTCTAATGAAAATCGTTTCTCATTCATCATTAAGAACAACACCTTCATTTTTGTAAAGCATAGTGTTGGACAAGTCATTAAGTGAAGCTGTGACATTTTTTGTGCATACATTTCCGTATATGTATGCATTTTTGTATTTCAAATTCCTTTTTAATGTTATTACAATTGTCATTGAGTCAAACAGAGATATAGGCAATGATGTTTGCACTTGGTATAAGTCCATAGGAGTATTTAGGATTGTACCAATCAAACCATGCTAAGATTTTATGTAGCCAAGTTGTAGTATTTGTGCAAAATCATTCTTGGTGATACCAGTCTCTCTTCCAAAGATGTCAAGTTCTTCATAAATTCTAATTACTTGTTGCAATGGATATAAAACATTGACACATACATAAGTTGGCGTGTCTTCAGTTGTTCCTAAAAAGACCTTGGTTTCTTTTATTGCTTTTGCAAGTTTCTATTTTCTTTGATATGTGAAAGAGTCTTATTTTCTTGTTTCTTGTTTCAAACGGCATGATCTTGTCGATGTTGTCTTTGGAATTTACAGTGCATTATTTTATGAAGTAGTGAACACCTATTCAAAGTGTTGTAATTGAGATGCAATTTCTTTTGGTTTAACTAGTTGATTTGCGTAAACTTTTTTTTGGTATCTTTTGTGAGTTTGTACATGATTTAATTGATAGCTTACTACTTGATACCCAGGGATTTTGATCTCATTGTTTCCCAGGTACATTGCAAGTCTTAATTTACATTTGTTTGTTTATGTTTGAATAACAACATCCATTGTAGCAATAGATGCATTGATATCACTATCTCTAGAGTGGCATTTGAGCAATAGATAGAAATGTAAATAGCAAGGAGTCAAAGCTTCATGCATAATGCACAACACCGTCAAAGAAGCGTGGTTGAATGAAACCTTAGACTAAATGTTCTTGATTGAACATTCCAAATGTATATGTTGATATTAAATAGCTCACACAACCATTGAATTGCAAATTTTCTTTCTTCTATATTACCTTCTTTGTACAAGATTGACAAATTGATCACATAACATTACCAATTGCAATAAATCTATATTGTCTAATGATGATATGAACAAGGTATCTATCAAGACACGTAGCTTCCCTAATGTCATGTGTAATAAAGGCATTGTTGAAGGTTTGTGCTATACATTTTCTCAAAGAAAGCGCATCAAAGCTTGGTGCCAATTTTGAAACAACCTTAAACAATGAGTCATGACAATCACTTGTAATGGGTGTTGATATGTAAATCTATTCTTCTAGAATCACTCATTTAATAGGTAGCATGTTTTCTTTGGTATCTAAAAGTTGATGAGTACATTGACATGGAAGAGCACCATGAATGAAATATTTTGTACTATGTAATGATCTATATGACAAAAGTGGCTCAAAATGACCACAAACAAAAGTGCCTTAGAATTACCACAAGATAGCTTTTATTCATCGAAAAATATGCTACAAACATATCCAAATTTCATTTCATTGAAACTGAGGTATATTGTAATTTTTCTAAATGACCAAATAGACACCGAGAAAAGTAGCCATCTAAAGAACTACTCAACATAAAAAATATCACCCCATAGACCAAGTTGAACATGTTGTCTTTGGCAAGTAGAAAACAAAGACATTCTAGACAAGTATTATAACACCCCTGTGTCCCCCAATTTGTAATTAATCATAGAATAGGAACTACCATGCTAATGCATGAGGAAAATGTAAATGTATTATTGTTTGAGTTGCCAATAACTGACTGTGGGGGTGAAGCCTTGAAAGTATTGGCCATGATATCACTAGAGGAAGAATGTGAAAACCATACAAGAGGGTTCATATATCAAATAACCCCAAAACCTCCCTTGATAAGCATGACAAACCTCCTTTGAATCCCAAGGAAAGAAAATCAGACAATGAAGAAAGGACCGGTGGTTGAATCACCAACCACCCCCATGAATGGAAACCTGGGTTGTCAGTTCGAAGTACCACAGGGACCTGCAGACCTGAGCTTCCTTCTGACAGAATGAACAGGATAGGTCGGCAAAAAACCTCCCAAGGTAAGAGGGACACAAACACATGGGAGGGGAGACACCCAACACCAGACAAGAGGGGAAGCTCTCCAAAGAATCAAAAAGAGAAGGACACGAGCTTGATGCTGAAGAGCATCTGAGAAACCTCACCGAGGCCACAACTGAGTGAGGAAGCTCCGAGTCGCAAAAAACAGAACCTGAACAGAAGCTGAAACAGAGAGAGAGAACCCTCGAGAACTATGAGAATTCCCTGGTGATATCATGGCTTGGCACGGGGGTGGCCAGAGTGCTAAGAATGAATGCCTCTGTGCCTATGGTCGAGTGGAAGGACGAACACCCACAATCAGTTGGTTGGAGGCAACCTGTAATAGATAAGCATTTTCTTACTCTGGGTAATTTAGCTGTAACTGGGCATGAATTTGGTTATACTGTGTATATTTCAGGAATTGTGCTTGATTTCTGAATGGATATATTGTGTCTCCTTCCTTACTGCTTGACTGTAAAATTAGGCCAGTAAGAGATTATATGGATAGGACATGATTGGTACTCGTAAATGCTTGTGTTCTGTGGTGGCTTGAGTTAGAGACACGAACTGTGAGTTTGTCGACCTTAGGCATAGTTTCATGTACACATGCCAACCTTCCTAGTCGTCTAGAGTCCCTTGGAGGACGATTTCTATTAAGCTCAGGAGAGGTGGTGTAGTTATGCATAGGCTCCCTGCGAAGCAAGTAGAGACCGAGACTCACTCAAGTCCTAGACTTGACGAATGAGCGCAAGGGGTGCGCAGAAGACTCTTCTAAGAGTCAAACCTAGGAGAAAGAGCGCAAAGCTCTTAATTCCTTCATAGCTGAGAAATATCGGGAGCGACAACACCTTTCGTAGGTGCTGACGAGACCCAATAGTCGACTTGCAGTAGAAAATCGAAGGCTGAGACCTTTAAGACTTGGAAATATTCCAAGGAAAAGGAAGAAAGCATGATCTCAGGGAGGAGCTACAGCTATCGTCAGATCTCGCGTGGATAGCCAATAGCCATCGGATCCAGGGGAAGCTGCACGAGGTTTAAGCCTTGCATACACAAAGGTGAGGACTCGTCAAAGTCCCAAAAAGATCAGGACCGTCCATTTTAGAGGACCCGTGGTAGAGATCCAAACCCATCGAGGTTTCGGATACTGGGAGGTTGAAGGACCAAGAGTTTGGTCATGGTGGATTCGCGAAATTGCAAACCCCGAAGTCCCGAAAGATGCAAGTGGTGGAAGTTTCGGGGAAATCTCTGAAAGGAGATTTCTGTAATTTAGTTACCGAGAAAACAAGAGGTAAGAGTTCTGAACTCTTGACCCATGAAACCTCGAAATAGTCTTGTTATCCCCGATATCTAGGGATAACTAGGAGATCATGTCTCAAGGCCCACATGGTCCTAGACATGGAGTACCAAGAGCGGGATTGACTTGAGCATGGCCCTAGAGGGCCCATCTTTCTTCTTCTTCGTCAGATTTGTCCTATCAGCAGTAGCAGTTTCCATCACCACCGGCCTGGGCTTGCATCGGAGAGGACTCTTGCTCCATGAGGTAATTGGTCTGAGGTATCATGGTATGTGTCATATTTGATT
>JASDQU010375170.1:0-18467 GCA_032191745.1 Picea mariana | reverse complement strand
TCCGGAATGTCGAGTCTCTCGGTGCTATTAGTTGCAGGGAGACCAGAGACGACTTGAACCTCTCTCAGGCAGCCAACCTTGACCTTTAGATCCCCCTCACCCCGTATGGAGCAGTTGCAGATGAATTGCTTGTAGATTTGAGCCTCGTCGAAGCGCCACACCAGCAACCAAACCACGCTCAGCGACGCCTCCACTCGCTGGACCACCATAGATGAAGGCAGAGGCTGTCCACATGAAACATGAATGACATGGAGGGAATGAGGTGAAGGCGATGGCATCATGGAATCGGTGGGGATGAGGGCGCGCTTAGATTCAAATTCAAATAGGCCATGATGCTTTTGTCCGCTCACGCTTCACATGACTGTCTGTCGATGCGAGTGAACTGACACTATTTAATGCTATGCAGGTGGTGGGATTTTCAGGCAGTCTTGTCACCGGCGGGCTGTACATCGGAAAATGGAGACCACGATCGCATCCACCATACCTTATACGAGTAAGCTAACGACGCTGGGCGGAGGGGCGGAACGGGGGGCTGGGCGGCGGAGGAGCGAAAAGAGGCGCTGGGTGACGGAGGGTATGAGGGCCGGCTGGGCGTTCTACCTTTTGGTGCCCGGTGCCCGAGACGTCCCATCGGGCTCCAAAAGGTAGCGTCGTTAGCTTACTCCTTTCCATTCACCCTACTCACCCGTTAGACTTATTCGGCAGTAACAACAGGACTTATTCATTAATTTTGAGTACGCAGTAACAACGACAGTAACCCTTTACGTGTACGCAAAATATTCGAGTTTTCGGAGACAGTGCATGATAGATTTTGTTTTATTAAATTATATTGTTTTTTGTTAACATAACGCAGCAACCATGAGTTAAATGTAGTTCGTAAATAAAAACACTTTATTAAAATAATTTTATATTTAAAGGAGGCAAATCAAATATCTTGACCTAAGTTGTAGATATATCGATTGTGTTAAGATTTTAATGGAAAATTATGAATGGAGATATGTAGGTGTGAAAACAATAGGTGGTGGAGACTTTCAATGTAATGTTCAAAGTTTGCCTGCAAGGCACACATTTAATTCAATGCCTTTTAGTTTAATTTAATTGAATGATTGTTGGGCTAGTTAGTGTACAAATGGCTATGAAAAAGTGAAAAGTACTGATATGGTCAAGCTCAATATTCATATTAATAGGAAGCATGGATGAAATTCTTTGATGGGTAATTTGTTATTGACTAAAATATGAAATATATTTGAAAATATGGTTTATAGTTAAATCAACTAAGTTGTATATTGGATGGGATTTGATTATTAATTTGTTATTTGATGAAATTTTGAAATATAATTGAAAACTGGTTCAAATTTTAAAATTGACCAATTACATTTGTTTTCAAAGTATTAAAAAAACCTATTGGAAAATTGCAAAAAACCTTAACCAAATACAAAGATTAATCTTATCTATCTCACCCCATGTAACTTTAGAAATTAAAAGTGATTTTTCTTAACAAAAATATCTCTATTGAGTTATGTTAGTCATCAAAATAAATAGTGAGGTCTCAGATTGTTTAATACGAGCTACATTGAAATATAAAATGATGTTTTTGAATATTGGGAAGTTTTGGGTATCAAATAAAAAAAGCTTGGATCTTTGCGGTGGAAAACCTATTCTCATATTTTCAATATAAAGTTTTTAGGCTATTTTGATTATCTTAAGTTTTTGAAATAATTTAAATAAAATATTTATCATGAACTACAAATGAAATGTTGAAAGGATGTCAAAAGGAAGGATATAAAAGAAATGAATTCTCTTATATGGAAAGGATCAAATCAAACATGAAAAAGTTAATAATAAATCATAAATAAATTGTTTTATAATATAATTAAAAAGCTCTCATGTGGAATTTTGGAAACAAATTTATAGTTTTAATAACTAATATAAAACTAAACTAAATTGATTATAAATCGATTACAATATATTTGCAAGGCGGGTATAATATAGAGCATTGATCTTTACTCTATGAATAGTAAAAGAAAAGGAGTGATATGTAGACATGATGGAGAGTTAGGTGACATCATTGTTTGACAAAACAACATATTCCCACATAAGATGAACACCTTAAGAAACCACTCAGACAACCAAATCAAAGATCATAACACAATGTTTTTATGCGGTTAAAACCCTTTAAGAGGGAAATAGTCCATGGTCTCATCCAACATGACAACTTGAGACAATTTATTAATGCAAAAGAAAAAAATTGTACATAAGAGTTTTCACAATTGATCATCAACAAATGAACCTCCATGCTCTTTAAATAGAGACCATGGACATATCAGGTGTTAAACCACATATTAATAGTCGTTAGTATCGAGGAGAATATGAGTTGTCTGATCACTCTATGTCTAGAACATATTGTAATCGTCGGATTACATAACTACAAATGCATTCTAAAAAAGCACACTTTTACCTAAAGACACATTAAACCAAGTTGATATTAACTAGCTCCCAAATGTTTAAATATCCTGACATCCACCTTTAAAAACAACTTGGGATAGGCTTGAAGGATTTGCAAAGGTGACACAAATAGGAGAAGGAAGGAGGAATTCATGCCTATCCCCCCTTAATGACAACTTTTTGAGCTCCTAACATAGATTTAAGTTTGGAAAAATTCACTTATGTAAGAGACTTTGTGAAAATGTCTGCAACTTGATCATTTATAGGGAAAAACAACACTTCGAGAACTTGATCATGAATGAGATTTCTAATGAAGTGCATTTGTTTTTGAATGTATTTGCTGCATTGATGTTGAACTGGATATTTGGCAAGCTTGATAACACTCTGATTGTCGCACTAGAGGGTGGTCAGATGTTGTTGCTGGAATCCAAACTCTCAAAGGATCCGTCGAAGCGACAAGGCTTCTTGACTTCTATTAACCGTTGCTCGATACTTTTCTCCTATGAAAGAAACATCAAGAGCATGTTGTTTCTTACAAGCCCAAGTGACAAGTCCAGAACCAAGACTGAAAACAATAACCTGTAGTAGACTTTCAATAATTAGGGTTGCCAACCCAATTGGAATCAGTGAAACCAACCAACAAAGGAGTCCCTCCCAAACTATAATGTGTCTCAAACTGAACTGTACCCCATACATACCAAAGTATAATTTTTGTTGCTTTCCAATGGCTCTCATGGGGTGTTTGTATATATTGGGAAAAATCTCAGCAATAAAGGAAATATCAGGATGGGTATGAGTCAAATAAAAGAGACTACCAATTAACTGACGGTAGAAAGTGGCATCCACTTCAGGTGTAATACAAGTGGTAACAAATTTGACTCCAAGCTAGAAGGGCGAAGGGGTTGGTTTACAATATTCCATGTGAAAGTGACGAAAAAGGTCGCATGCATATGTAGAATGGGAGAGAGAAATTCTTTCCTTAGTTTTCAATACTTGGAGGCCAAGCAAATAATGCAAATAACCTAAGTCTATCATTTCAAATTTCTTCTTAAGGATGGATTTCACATGGGTTAAAAGTTTAGGGTCACTAGTAATGAAGATAAGGTCATCAACATAAAGAACAAGTATTATGAGATGACTTTCTACTTTCTTGGTATAGACATTGGGGTTAGAATGACATCTAGAAAAACTAATGTCAAGAAGAAAGTTATCCATTTTAGCATACCAATCTCAAGGAGCTTGCTTAAGACCATAGAGAGATTTATGAAAGTGGCATGCAAGGCTGTAGTCATTCTAAACATATCTAGGATGTTGTTCCATGCATATTTCTTCTTGTAGATCCCCATGCAAGAAGGCAGATTTAATATCCATTTGATGGACCTCACATCTATATGAGGCAACAAGGGCTATAACAAGGTTGATGGAATTCATTTTTTATATGGGGGAAAATGTTTCATTATAGTCAATTCTTTCAACTTGAGAGAATCCTTTGGAAACTAACTGGGCCTTATGTCTTTCAACACTTCCATTTGATACTAGTTTTGTATACCCATTTGCATCACACAAGTTTTCTTCCTTTTGGAAGAGGCACAAGATTCCAAGTATCGTTCGCCATTAAGAAACAATATTCTTCATTCATTGCTATGTCCCAATTTGGATGGCTAGAAGCTTCTACAAATGTGCTTGGATCATGAGTCTTTGAAACTTGAGCCACAAAAGAGGAGGCTCACTGGAACTATGAACATGTATGATGTTGATATGTAGGATCATTGATAAGATCAATGGTTACTTCTTGTGTTGAATGAACCCATTTGGGAAGTGGTGGTGCTGGTGTAGGTTCATGTTCAATGGACTCATATGGAGGAAGCTGAGCAGGTGGAAGTGGATTTTCATCCTCACTACCATCATCTGAAGAAGAAACTAGTATAATACCAGAATATGGATAGCGGGCTGAAGATGGAACAAACACTAAATTAGGCTCGCATGCCAACATATTTTCATCCAATTAATCATCTCTTTTAATAATTATTTCATTGGAATGAGGTTGAAGAAGTCTATAATCTTTGGAATATTCAAAATATCCAACAAAAATGTATTTCTCACTTTTAGGCTATAATGCTTTCCTTTTCTCATTAGGAATGTGAACCCATGCTTCACTACCAAATACACAAAAGTGGCTTACATCTAGCTTAATTTTAGTCCATGCTTCTTCTGGTGTTATATTTTTTTAAATATTTTGTGGGAGTGAGATTTGCTATGAAATTGATGACTTCTTCCCAATAATGAAGACTTAAACTCTCAAATTGGATCATACAATTTCCATTTCCTTTACTATGCGATTCTTTCTATTAGAAACACCATTTTGTTGTGGTGTATATGGAACAATCTATTGCATTTGAATTCCCTATGTAGTGCAATAAGTTGTAACTTTGTTGTTCACATATTCACCTCCATTATCTATTCTTAACCTATGTAGTTGTTGTCTAGATTTTTTTTCTACAAGGGCCTTGTAGACCAAAAACATGTCAAAAAATCCACTCTTAAGTTTTAAGAAATAAACCCGTGTGTCTAGAGAAGTCATTAATGAAAGTTAAGAATTACTTGTATCTAGAGAAAGAATGAGAAGAAAGTGTACTACATAAATCGCCATGAACAAGTTGCAAAGGGGCCGAGGTGTGCTAAGAGGCTCATTTGTCAAAAGTGTCTTGATGATGTTTGTCGAGAACATAGCTAGCACAAACACCATCTCTGCAAGAAACGAGAGGAATATCAATCACCATATTTTGGTTACATAGTTGCTACAATGAGCAATAGTTTAGATGACCAAACCACTCATTCCAAAGTTTGCTCAAGTAATTTCTATGAGCAATAAACATTGATGCAAAAGGTGATAACCCAAAGCTGTCAAATTTCTACAATATGATAGTATCATCAACAATTCTAGTTGCTAGAACATGCTTATGATCTTTTAAATCATTGATTACAATTTGGTGAGGTGAAAACTCTACTGTTTTACCTTCACCTGATGACTGATTTGATATATTGATAGAATGTTGCAAGAAAGACATGGAACACATAATAGATCATTGAAATGTTCATCATCTAACTGAATTATTCCATACCCTACAACACTAAAAGATTTGTCATCACAAACAAATATTTGTTTGGTGTTAAATTCATTAAGAGCAGAAAGCATGGCTTTATCCTTAGCCATATGATAAGATGCTCTAGAATCAATAAGCCATTCATAAGAAGAAGAACTAGATGTTGCATTGAAGGAGAAACCATAAGTAGAAAGTGCATGTCCATGAGAAAAAAAGTTAGAAGAAGAAGAAGGATCAAGATTGATCTTGTGCTTCTCAATTTCTACATCCAAGGCTTCCATCTATTTAAAACATTTAAACTCTAGAAGACCATCTTGCCCACAAAAAATGCAATGCCCATTAGTCTTCTTACTTTTTGATATTGGTCCTTTATCACCATTGGGAGTAGAGGATGGTTGAGAGGGTTTGGGACCCTTGTTTTTCTTGTTGTTGTGAGGATGTTGCTTCTTTGTATGCTTGGTTTTATATTTTCGTTGGGCCACTAGAGCATTGTTAGATGTACCTACACTGCTAATCACTCAAAGATGCAATAGCTTATCTTTCTCTCTAATTAGAGAATCACAAAAGACTCAAGAGTGGGAGCTTGATAAGAATCCTCTAGAGCTTCTCTAGTGGCATAAAAGGTAGATACAAAGACATAACATGTACTACCAGGTTTAGCAAGAATAACATATATGCATAAATCATCCTGCATATGTATTTTTCATTCTTTAAGTAAAGTCTAAGTGTTTTGAACTTAGATAAATAATCGTCAATGCAAGGGGAATCATTGGGATTTAAAGTTATTAACTGGTTTTCAAGTTGGTGGGCTCAAATCACAATATGTTTACGAAATACAACTTCTATTTTATCCCATGTTTCATCTAGGTCATCAATTCCTTGAAGGTGAAACCACAAATTATGATAGATGGACATTTCAATTAATCCACATGCTTCATAATTTTTACTATTCCATTTGGCTTTATTTTTGACATCTGTGGGCACTTTTTCTTTTCACATGGTAATCCGATACAATCCTTTACTTTGTAGTACATCCTCCATATGGGATTTCCATGAGAAGTAGTTGGTATTAGTAAACAAAAGATCATTTGGAGTATCCATATTAAAAATATTTAGGCAATATGGATTCAGAAGCTTGAATTCACTATTTGAATGGAAAACTCTAAAACCAATAGGCAGTTAAAAAAACACTAAAAATAGACTTCGGAGGTGAAAGTTATGCCCTTTAAAAAAAAACATAAATGGTAACCAAAGTGCCATGTGGTAGGTAGAAGTTGGCCCACGTGGTGATGGATGCAGAATGACTTGGTTGAGTAAATTCCCGCCCCCCCCTTCCTTTTATAACTTTTTCTATAAGCTCACTTTTACAGATAAGAGAGTTAGTTATGAAGTGATCCACTTTTATAGAATAAATGAGAACCATTTTTACAATGAAGTTATTATATAAATTAAAGTAACATGTAAAAAATAACTTAAAAAAAATATTGTTAAAGTTAATTTATAGTGATTCACTTTTATAATTTAAATGAAATGTACTTTACAATAATTTAAGGTTGCATAAACTTTTTAAAAAAGAAACTTAAAAAAAGAGAGACATGAATTCAAGACCTCTTATTAAATAAATTAACTTTCAACCAAATGAGCTAATGCAAAATATATTATAAAGTTGATGAAGGAGGAGGGTATTTTTTTTTCTCAAAGTGTGTGCTTACCCCAAAACCCTTGTTTTTGTCTACAAAAAACTTCAACACGACCGAACATAAAAACAAATTAAATTTTGAAAAAATAAATTTTCGAATCTCAACAATAATGGCGTTAGATTTCGATTAAATTACTCAAAAAATGCAAGTTTTTCCGTGTTTCTGATTTGTTGAGCTTGTATAAAGCGTAGAGCGAAAAACATACACAGAAAATATAACACTTTCCACTATGTTTTTTTATTTGCCGAGATTGTACAGAGCGCACAACAAAGAACATATGCGAATCATAAAGAGTAGTAAACTGAGAATAAAAACAACAAAGCCAAAATATTAACTCATAAAAATAATAATTAAAAAATGTGTATTCAAAGTTTATATGTTTGAATCTGACAAAAAAAGTCGTATCTTGGGCAAATAAAAACCTTTTCGAGTGAAACGAAAAACGATTCTAACTAAAAGTAGTGCTCTGGACACAATGGAATAGTCCACTTAGCCCATAAATGCACATAATTTGAAAAACTCAAAAATCTTTAGCTTCATGCGGCGACACAGGTTCAAGATCTTGATCTACAATGGGAGTGGGTCTTCCAACAAGATTTGATACCATGTTTGAAAAAATAGGGCATTCCACACATGAAAAACACCTTAAGAAAAAAATCACACAACTAGATCAAAGATCATACCTTGGTGTTTTTACGTGGTTAAAACCCTCTAAGAGGGAAACAATCCATGGCCCCAACCAATGCGAAAACTTGAGGCAATTTGTTAATGCAAAAGACAAAATTTGTACATAAGAGTTTCTCACAATTGATCATTAGAAAATGACCCTCTATACACTTTAAATAGAGATCATGGACCAATCGAGTGTTAAACGATGGATCAATTTCCATTAGTATCGAAGATAGTATGAGTTATTGGATCACTTTATGTTTAGAACATATAATGATTGTTAGATTGCAAAACTACAAATGAATACTAAATTAACACACTTTTACATAAAGACACATTAGACCAAGTTGATTTTAACTAACTCCTAAGTGTTTAAATATCCTAACAACCATATGGTCCCATTCATTTACATTTAGGTAAACTATGAACATTCAATTGGAACCAACTTAAATGATATGTCGTGTTGAATGCATGTATGCAAGGAGCCAGACTTGATGTAAATGAAGGTGAATAGTTAATAGTGTGCTATATTGTCATAATCAAAGATTAATATGATCACGATACATCACATACAACCATCAATATTCTTAGAGTAGAGTTTTTTGAGAATATTGTTTATCCTCTCACAATATTGTTGTCATGTTCATCTATCTCAACCTATGTTGCTAGTTAATCTAAAGACAAAGAAACATGAAAACAATAAATGAAGAGTTGTCTTCTCTTCTAATCTTTATCTTTCTTGAGATAGATTTTTTGGGACTTCTATTGTTGTTGTATATATGTTTAGGAATTTTTAAAGAATTCTTAAATTTCATCTTTAAAATGGGGTAGTTGTGTTAAGTTAGTAGTTAGTGAGAATTCTTTGTATGCACATTTCTTTTTTCCAGAACTCCATTAATACCACTCTTTTGTTCTTAAATCCAATAATCATTATTTCCATGTGAAAACTTCTATAATTTTAAATTTAAATTTTGTTGTAATAAAATTATCCCAACACTAAAGTAAGCCTAAAATACTTTTCTAAATCCTATATATATATATATTTTTTGACAAGAACGGTTATGTTGCATTAATCGACTTTCTGGCAAACTAGAATCAGAAAGTTACATATCTGAAGAAGGTTGGTGACCTCTAACAGTGCTGCCAACCTTCTTGTGAATGTCTTGGGAAACCAATCCCATCTGCTTATTGAGCTAATTCGAGAAAATGACAAATTTTGCATACATGAGTAAATTCTCACAAATTGTGAGCATAGTAGAAGACAGAAGCAAAGCATTAAACCGAGGAGGATGAAGATTTCCCCTTAATGTAGGGATCCAGCTTTTTCTGGGAACCTAAAGAAATGTTGGAGGTCGCCTCCTTTTCTCTGCGCGCTTTATTGGTCTTTCGCCCTCGGGTAAGGGGTGGAGACGAAATTGAGTTGTCGTCAGGTTCAGAAGTTTCCACAGAGCCGCTAGTGGGGACTGAAATAACTAGACCTGCAGAGACAGGGGGTTCCGGAACTGAAGCCCTAGTTTCTTTTGCTGCCATTGTTTCTGGGGGGTTGGAATCCGGAGGGCTTTCATCTGCCGGGGGATCTGCCATAACTGTTGTTGCTTCTGGCTCTCGGGCTTCATCCTCCTTCAGCGCATCAAAGCTGTTTTTATTTTCTAGAGATGCCTCTACCGTATGGGTGGCCTTTGGGGATTGGGCTAGCGGATCCTTTCGCCTTGGCTGCCTTCGTCGGTTAGTTAATGGCTGAAAATCATCTTCTTTGACTGGTCCCGGCTCCTCAGAGGATTTGGGGCAGCTTTTTGTGAAATGACCGTAAGTATGGCACCAGAGGCACTTAAACAGAATTTGCTCATAGTCCAGCTCTTGGATATGGCACCATTCCCCCAGTGAGAGCTTAATAGCATCCGGAAGTCCTTTCTCGATATTAACCTCAACACAAATACGAGCGCAGGTAAACTGATCTCCCTTCGGCTCCGCACTGTCCAGGAAACGCCCAAGCTTATTTCCAATGTCCTCCAGAGAGCTTAACCCCCAAAGATGCAAGGGGAGGTGAGGCAGCCTAACCCATACAGGGGCTGTTGTGATCTCGTCTCCGGGGTTAAAGTCAAGAGTCCAGGGGGCTAAGAACATCCCTCTCGACCCCATGAAATAGGGTCCAGATTTGAAAACTAGATCCCGGTCCACTTTCCTTGCGAAGCTGAAGACAAAAAAATCCCTGCCTACTGCGCACAGAGAAACTTCTCCCTGTATCAGCATCTTCCAACGTTCATCCATCCATGCCTCCACGGTTTTGGGACTTGGCCACAACCCCGTAAACTTTCCGATGAGGGCATTTTTTGCTAGAAGGAGGGCAAGTTTGCAAGGGTCCTCTGGAGATAGCTCCAGAGAAGGGATCTCCTCCATTTTCTTTACAAACTTAGACGAGAGAGAAGGCTTGGATTTAGGTCCTGCTGAGCGAACTAACGTTTTGAAAGCTTCCAAAGGATTTTCCAACTCGCCATTCAGGATTGGGGCCATCTTAGTAGACGACGACCACCAGCAAGCAAGAGGCGGAGCAAGTCGCAGAGGCCACACGCATGCCAAACCCTGATCGCTGCTTCAGTCGAAGACGCGCCCCTGCACTCAATCCAGACGCATCCCCCACTGAAACGCTTTGATCACGCGTCCCTGCAAACAAACAATCGACCTCCTGCAAACACGAATACGGAGGCCAATACCACTGCTCCAAAACGCGTGCAAACGCTCAGGCAAGATGCTGAAACACTGATCCGCTGCCCTGGACCAGAACACTGCTCCAAAGATGCAAGAAGCTTGGGGACACAGGAGAATCGTTGGAAATGCCGATCCGCGGCCCTGGATGCTCGACTGCTGCAGTCCGCGTCCCTGCAATCGTAAACCAGAGCGAGGCGACTAGGGTTTGGGCCCTAGCCGCGATGACTCGTCTCGCCTCATCTTCCCGATTTTCGTAATTACCCTACCGCATCTTTTCTAAATCCTAAATATACTTTTAGTAGATATCTTAACATTTTATACATAAAAAAATTTCTATTTTATGCAAAGTATTTATTTTTCTTTAAAAAACTCTTATTTAACTTTTCTCTCCCCAAAGACTTAAAATTAGAAATTTAGGATCTAAGACATAATATATATGTACAACAAAATAGTGATGGACGCAGTGGTAATCATAGAAAGGAACCAACTAGATAAAAACATGGTTAAATTCGATCCTAATTTTAGCAACAAGAACCATTAATCATGATGTTTCATATATAAATTTTGTATTTTGTCTTTACAATGTTTAACCTTTTTGTTAAAACATGGTTAAATTCGATCCTAATTTTAGCAACAAGAACCATTAATCATGATGTTTCAAATATAAATTTTGTATTTTGTCTTTACAATGTTTAACCTTTTGTTAAAGGTAAGTGTGTAAGGTGGTTTTAATCTTTAATGTAAAAATACAGTCTTATTTGTTATTTATATTTGTATTTAATATAGTTGGTATAATTTTACTTAAATTATATGTTATAACTTAAGTGAAAGTGAAAATGTATATTAGATTTTTACAATAAATCCACATTTTACAATCCACATTGGATGGATGAATGGTAAATTGGGAGCACTTGCTATGGTAAGTCATTAATGCTTGCCATAAAAAGAAACTTAATACAAAACACAAAGTCCTTTATCACAATCAAGCTTCCTCATTTTTCTTTTTAGAAAAGGATAAACTTGACAACTTCTTACTTTGAATTAGGGACACAATTTCATTTGTCTTGTAGTGTATAACATTGCATGGAATGTATAAAACAAATATATATTTTATATATAGTACTATATGGAACATGCATTGGTATGGTTGGCTATTTAATATTCAACTTAAAAAAATGTAACAAATGATTTAGACATTTATATAAGCATATAAACTTGTGCTTGAGGTGGGGATGGACATGAATAGGTTGCAGGAATGGACATATTGATTGAGATGGGTTCATTTTTAAGTTTTATATGGATTTGAATATTTTATTTATTTTAGTTTTGATATTATTATACATTGTGTATGGATTATTTTTAATGGAAGATAGAGAAAGGAAAGACTAAAATTTAAAAACAATATTTATTTTTATATTTTGATAAGGTGAAAAAACATGATTCATTTGAAGACAGAAATGAAATTGAAAAGGATGTTGACACAATTGATTTTTCTAATGCATCTTTTGGTCGTTGATATTAAAATCACATGTGTACAAGAGACCTATATTGAAAATGAAGTTAATTTGACTAGTGATGTTGAAGGGTTGGTTGATTTAACTAAAGAATATGGAGAATTAAGACAACTTAATATAAGTAAAAGAGGGAATTAGGATTCTGGAAGGGAATTTAAGTTAGAATGGATTTCTATTCACGGAGCCCGTTACTTGTGAAAATGGTGAGGTGATTGAAGTGAAATGAACATTTTGTAGTTGACAATATGGTAGAGATGTTAAAACAAAGTTGAAAAATGACACCATTGAAAAGTGTTGTGGAAAAAATTATTATAAGGAAGAAGTTGATGGAAAAGTGGAGAACAAATCAAGATGGAAGACTCCAAAAGAATGTAAGCATGTCGAGAACATTGAAATGCATGTTTTTTTTTAGAAATGATTATAGAAAGGAAATGAAGAGGTTACTTCATAGCTTATTCATGGAAAAAATATTGACATAATTGCAATCCAAAATAGTTCAAATGAGCACCATTTTTCATATTTTAAAACTTGGAAGACGAATGAAAGATCATGTTCATTATAAGGATTTGCTAGACTTCCTTCCAATCCCCAAGTTTCCTTCATCACATTCTTCTATTAATAGTGGATGGGTGTTTGTAAAACATATGGCTGGAGTAGTTAGGAAAGACTTGGGAGAAAACATAAAAAATGATAATTTTTTTCCTTATCATTAGATGAGGTAACCACATTGGACATTAGTTCATGGGTTTGTATGAATGTTTATATATAACAAAGTTACCGACTAAATGAGAACTGTGACTTCAAAATGAGAACTATGGCCCCAAAAAACCCATATTTTTGCATAAAAAACATCAAAATCAACCCCCAAATCAAAAAGTGGTGCTACCAGTAGCACCATGTTTTTAAATGGGGTCACAATTACAACATTTTTCAAAAATGTCCTTCAAAACTCAAACAATAGCTCATAAAAACCTTAAAATCAGCACCTAAAAAAATATGTTTTTGATTTTTTTTTTTCAAAATGTTAAAAGTTTAGATAATTTGAATCGTATTTTTAGCACTTGGTACCATTAAAACCAAAACCTAAAAATAAACCATGAAATTGAAAAGTATTTCTACCGGTAGCACCCATTCTAAAATTGGGGTATGAAAATGACACATTTTAATAAACTGGTAAAATAACTCATCATTACTGTAAACAAAATCATAAAATCTACCCTTAAATGTTTACTTTTTAAATCTTATTATCACTCAAAGCACAAGGTAACACATAATGCCATGAAAATATCACAATATACTTTAAAAATTCAACGACACTTTTTAATAAAAAAGGTAAATACAAGTTACATTGAATGAAACATAAATTATTTCTTAAAAGTATTGTTATATTGTCCATATTCAAAACATATGAGCTAAGAAATTTTATTATATTATCCATAATCAAAACATATAATTCATAAAACATAAAAAAATATTCACAACTTCATGTAAGATCATATGTAAGTTCAATGCTCATTTCTAGTTACCATACAAACATCATATGGATCAAAAATACATAAAATGTTTCATACACTTATTCTGATTGACTCACGGTTTCTATAAAATCTCGCTCTACTGAGCACACTTTTATTGACTTATTCTTTGAGGACACTTGCATGCAAGTGATCAGGTTATGGTACATTGTGATTTCGTTTCGATTTTGGATTACATGATGATGATGATGTGTTGTGAATTTTTGTTAATTGATGTATACATATTGGCAGATGTTATTGATGAGTTCTTCTGAGTGTGCAAGACACATGATAGGTTATGGATGCTGATGGCATCAATGAACTTCCTTGGACTCTGGATTGGGTCAAGAAGTGGATTGTATTTCGATTTAGTATTTCATTTCCTCACTTATGACATCTGATTGATTATACATATGGATTATTGATAATGTTTTTGTCAGTGGATGAAGGCTTGAAGATGATTGCTAATCCGACTCACATAAGGAGTAGAGGGGCCATGCACATAAACCAGACATTGAGGGAGAGGTGGGAAAGCGTCCCTGTCACATCCTACTAGCAATCCTGCCATGGTATGAACAATAGGTTAACGATTACCTAGTTCAATAGGTCCACAATGTCGTGAGGGACGACTGAGACAATCACTCACAAAGATTCTAAGGGGTGCGCAATAAGGCAGAGTCCTTATTCCTTAGAAGCCCTTAGTCTCTCACAAGGTCGACCGAATGGAGTATTGACTCCAAAGGGTCAGACAAACTTCCAAAATTAGTCAAAGGCAAGTGGAACCCTTGGAGCACGAAGGTGTGTCTTGAAGGGAACATCGCGTAATTAAACTTGAGTCAATAAATCTAGGTGGCCTAGAAAACATTGAAATGATTAGACCTTGTTGGATTAAAATAATTAATTAAACAATAAACTATTAATTATAAAGCCTAACAAAAGTCTAAGCCTAAGTCTAAGAATAAGTCTAAGTCTAAATTTAAATAAAGGACTAAATCAATTATGACATGAGTTAAAGATATGAGATAAATCAATTTCTAAGAAAAAGTAAGTAAAATCTAAAGATTTGATAAAATGCACGTGTGTGCATGAAGTTAATAAAAAGGGATTTTTAAATAGAAATAAATAATAACTTGAGAGAATGGGTGTACATAGAATAGAATATTGACTAGTCAACCTACCACTATTCTAACTAGAAGAAGACTCCTAATCCAACTCTAACTAAGATCTAGTTAGGAGACACTCATTAAAAGATAATTTGGGGAACAAAGGGACAACTAAGAGAGAAAATAGGAACACATTGGGGAATGTGAGGGAATTTGTCTTTTTAAATAAAATAAAATTTGGTAATTGCTTGTGCAACTTGAGGAGAGTATGACAAGTGTGTGGGTGAATAATCATAATTAATTTAAACTAAAAAGTTAATTATTTGTGCATGAGGACATGTGTCAGCGTGGGAAATTCTATAAAACAAATAATGTAGAAGGGAAAAGGTTCTGACCTTCTGCGCACGGTTATGCTACCAAATTTTTGGACTGTGTTTTACTTGTGAGAGTTGGGATACCAAGCTTGTAAAAAGAGTGGAATCTCTTCCTTGCGAGGAAAGTCTTGGAGTTATTGTTTGTTGGTTTCTTGTGTGTGCCCCCTTTGCGGCTCGGGGGGCTCAAGGGGAAGAATAGTACCCCTAGCATTGGTTGGGAGGTACCGGTGAAGTTTCATTGATTAGCAAGCCAGAGAACAAAAGGAGCACAATACTTTGAAGGGCATATTCATTTCACAACCTTCATTGGTCCCAATATTTTTTTTTATATTCTGAATTTATTGTAGTATGAGTATATTAGTATGTTAGATTTGGTATGGCCACTATAGAATCATTAAAAAGTCTTAATGCCAAATTGTTACAATTGTTGCCAAACGAATAATAATTATTGTGCTTAAAATTTTCAAATTTTCGTTGTAATTTCGAGCGTTTCCGAAATCTAAATTCGGGTGGCTTGATCCTCTTTGTAAAACTCAAAATTCCATTTTGTATGGTCTATGTTTTAAAAATTGTATTTTTGATCCATATCCGAAGTTCGTATGATTGGAGCTTTTAGTTGAGATTATTTTTAAAGAAATTTAATAGTGTATTGTTCGTTGGTAAACTAAGGAATTAATTCTTAAATTTGTATCGTGAGTTCTTTGTTGAATTATATTCTAGATTTGAAATTTCACATTGTGGATTCTCTGTTAGAATTTAATTAAATTCAAATTCTATTCTTCTTGTGCTATCTCCATTTAAATTAAATCAAATCCAAAATTTTGTATCGTGGATTCCGTGTTGAATCTTATGATAATTCAATTTTGTTGTATGGTGGATTTGAGTTGAATTTTGTTTAAATCTAAAATTATGTCGCAGATTCCTCGATTGAATTTGTTGATAAATATGAATTTATTAGTAGCGTGGAGTCTCTATTCAATTTTTTTTATAAATCCAAATTTTTGGGAAAAATCGTAGGTCCGCTGTCAAGTTGCGAATCTAGGAATTTAGAACCCGTTGGTTCACTGTCATTTTTCTTTTTCTTTTTCGGAGTTTTGAGTTGCATTTTAACCGTAGGCATTATCCCTTTTTACCTTGACAGTTATGCATGTGACTGTGGGCTAGAACCTAGCGCTGGCCCAAAAGGGCGATATTTGGAGCTTTGGGAATGCAACGATCCAAAGGATTCTTCAATTCCAACACTCTCATTTACCCGGAATGTTATTGGCCGAACTCATTCATAAGCGAGGTTGACTGAAAGATGTAGGTTCTACCATGTCCTTCCACTTTCCTTCGTCAACGATTATGAATTTTAATCAGACGACTGACGAGATTTCCCCTCACACGAGAATCTATCGTGGAGATCTACTACGAGACTCCGGGACTCCAGGCTTCAGAGTTTCTCTGCACCTTTCAACTTTGAACTAATCCACCCGGATCGCCGAAGGGCCCGAAGATCTAATGACCCATGCTCTCCTATGATCAACAGTTGACGTCCACTTCGAACTTCGAGACTTCGAGAGTTCCTCACCTTTACAACAACGACTCAGTTTAGACAGAGTGTCGAACTATCGAACTTTCGAAGGATGATGGCTCAGAGATCTAATGACCCTCATTCGATCTCTAGATCCACGAGTGTCCTTTACTCCTGGACTTCGAGATGAGGGGAGAGCATCTATTCCAAATGAGGGTTCACAATGCGCTCCATATGGTAGTAGTAGTATACACAGACAACTCGATAAGGTGAAATTCCCAAGTTTTGGGGTACCATGGACGTATTAGCCGTCGAGGCATGGTTGGAGAACATGGCGATGTGCTTCGCACTTCGTGATTACACCTACAACATGAAAGTATGCATGGCATGAGTCTTTCAACTGAAAGGGAGTGCTCTTCTCTGGTGCAAGACACTCTTACGTCAACTAAACATGGCTGTTGAATATGTGTCATGGGAGTTGTTTGAGGAATGATTCCATGAGAGGTACTTGTCCAAGGAATTCATTGAGTGCCAACTTAATGAGTTCAACACCTTACGACAAGGTGGTCGTACGGTGCCAGAGTATGAGGCCAGATTCATGGAGCTACTTAGGTATGCTCCACATATGAACACATAGAAGTTAAAGGTCAACAAGTTTGTGTTCGGTCTTAACTTCAACATTCGTGTGAAGGTGAGGATATTAATGCCTCACACATTGCACGATGCAGTTCATAAGGCCCTCATAGCTAAGGAGGAGCTAGACAGTGGGGGTCAGGGAAAGATGATCCAGGTGGATATTGGTGGCCACCCACCTATTCCACTTGGAACCCCACCATTGCTTCTTTTAGTTTTTTAGTTTTCGCACAATTTACTATTTTTAGCAGTTTTTTCAGGTCCTGAACTTCCGGGGCCATTTTGAGGCCCTAAACGATGTTTTTTTTTTGGGTATGTTTCTGTCGCAAAATAACATCTAATGATGCTATTTTGCCTCAAGCATTGTAGGCCTCGGATAGATCTTTCCAACGAGCTATCATATGCCTAAAACGGAGATCGTATGCAAAAGTTACGACCACGGGAAGTTGATGCACCAACTTACCCAAACGGGGCCCACATGACTTTTGGCGCTTCATCTCCCAGGGTTAGGTTTTTGGATGTCTATGAATTTTGGCATTCCCATTTATTGTAAAAAGGGCCTTCAGAGCCTCATTGTAATCATCTTCTCATGGATGCGAGTAGTGGCCACATCTCTTCTCAGAGATAAGCTACCAGTGCCCTAGCTAGTTTATTTCCATTCTGTTTGTAAGCATATTTTAGTCATTTGTTATTAATGAAATGAAGTCTTATTTCCGCTGAATATATGTGTTTATGTGTATTTTTGTATTTCATTGTGTTCCTACATAAATCCGGATCAGTGGCATCAGAGCGGTCTGCTCATTCTCAATCCTTCTTTGCATGTCCCCAACGAGATCGACGTATAAGGAGTTGGGGCTCAATCTGGTTGAACCTTTGCAAGATCAGCCTCGCAAACCCCGACGACTGCCCATGGGGGAAGAAAAGAAAGATGAGGGAGCAGGAGATCCTATCAAAATGTTGCTCGAGGAGGCCCTCGAGAAACAAAGGAACACGATGATGGACAACTTTGCCCAGATTCTTCAACGGATTCCGACTGGCGGTGCATTGACATCCAGAAGCCACTCTGGAGGTGCCACTCCTTTTAAGGTACAAGTAAACTTTAACATTCCCATATTTGACGTCCAAATAGATGTAGATGCCGTAGATAGATGGTTAAATCTGTTAGAAGGATATTTCTCGGTTCATGACTTTTCCG
>JASDQU010375169.1:106386-123143 GCA_032191745.1 Picea mariana | reverse complement strand
TAGATTACAGTTAAATCAAAGGGGAGCTCCTGGTACCAGTAAGTAGGAAAGTACTCTGTTTTCCTGTAGACAGCTTTCGATTCATTTTGATGACCAGATTGAATGCATTTTTGAAAATACTCTTTGTGTCATGACTTAAATAGAAATGATGATGGTAGATGATCGGACATAGAGGTAAAATAATCTTGTGGAACCACACTTTTGAATAAGAATAGTAGTACCAGCATTTGAGCACAAGACTGTTTTTTGTTGATGACTTAAATAGGAAATGCTAAGCTTCGAGATAGTCATTAAGATTCAAGTTCTCAGAATAAGTGTGTGTTTTATTCTAAGGATAGCATTCAGATAGAGAATAAAGCCTTACCTGCACATACTGTGTATCAGCTCAAAGTTTACCAACCCTGGTTTGACAATTTAGTGTTTCAGGTCACTTAAAAGCTTCAATTTAGCAGCCTGACATAGGTACTGGTCCAATGAATGATAGCAACAACTCAGGAAAGTTGTGACTATGAAATGATGTCTTCAAGTCTTCTACACGATCTTCCAAAGGTGCAATTCTACATCATGTGAATAAAGGAGTTGAGGTCGAACATAATGAGACTTCATTTGATTATCGATCATCAAGGTATACCGTTAACAAACGCGAGACAACCTATCAATAATGAAAGTAGGTATCAAGGCACCAAGTACATTCTTACAAGTGTTAATAAAGGAGTTGAGGTCGAACACTTAAAGAATCCATCGATCAGGAGATATTGATGTATTCCCAACTGTCGATGGCGAGAGAAACTAACATTGATGACTGCAAGCCTCTAGGTACTCATAGGACTCTAGGCCTCGTTTCCCGAATAGATGAGCTGAATTCGATGGAAGGAGACCCACTGAAAGTAGATAATTAAGGCATATCTCATCAGTCAATACGAGGTACAAAGTAGTAGCTTGATGATTTTTAGGAACTCGGATAAAGAACATGTTCACGTACCAACGACCATGTGTTTTTTTTGCATGCACTAGATGTAAGCAATGCACGAAAAATACCCTCTGAGTAGAAGCCAATAAGGAAAATTGTCGACAAAGGCAAGGAAACCACCAATAATACTAATGGTATCTAAGACACTGCATGAATCCCAATGTGTGAATAGATTTATTTCCATCGAACACAAAGGAAACCCCCCAGTCAACGACTAATGAGGAGATGTTCACTGTTGGGTTCAAGGTTACCTACCCATAAGGAAAGTAGGACCAAGGTGCACGGTAGGACAACAACTTCATGTAACTCTGAGACACACTGAGGGTATGGTCGACACGAAAAGTCAAGAGTTTTGAGAAATGGATGACACAGGCTTATAGACATCCTTTGAACAAGAGCATGAGACATACAGAGGACTCTGGCAGCATAGACTCAATGATGAAACTTTGTGATGTAGGAGGCACCAATCAAACTCTCCATAGGGACTGGAAGAGTAACCAGTCAGAGGATTAAACTCTAAGTAATGAGCTCAGCTTCCTAAGGTCATGATAAACCCAAACTTTGTATGAAAATTGGACTCAAAAGTTTGTTCTTTGTTCAAAGGCGACCCGACTGCTACCAATATGAGATAATATTATTTTCCCACCCATATTTCTTTTTTTATATAGACAAAAGAATGTTATGATACAGAGGAGGAAACGAGCGTCATGAGTAAGCAACTGGTTACAGCAGTAGAACATACCTATTTGTAATGCAAGGAGATGCATGCATGATATGGACACTCAGGGGAATATTTCCTCTTAGGGTATAAGGTGTCAAGTTGCAAATGATATAAACAAGGCTTTGCTTGGTTGATGATGCAAACTACTGAGATAATAGGCTTATAATGCAAAAGCGGGAATCGGAAATAGGATCAATACTGAATGTGAGAGGATGAGATGCAATTACAACTTAACTCCAAAGAATGTCCTTTTTTATAAATTTAGTCCCCTGGGCCCGAAAAAGTATAAAATGATACCTAGGAGAACTCTTCTAGCCACTAGTGACTAGAGTGTTCCTTTTTCGAAATTAGTCTACTTGGCCTGAAAAAGGGTTAAACTTACACCAAATAGACGTCCTTTCAAATCCAAATTACGAGTGTGAAAGAGATAAGTTCACTCGACAATCTTTTCTCTTTTTGAGAGAGTCAGAAAAGAGCTTAAACCATACTTGTGGGAGTCCCATACGTATAGGTCAACATGCTTATGAGTAATAATATGAGGCCTAAATGCAAAGTCATATTGGAACTATAAAGGACTCCTGATCTTTATGGAATAATATCTGCATGTGCACCAGATGGCACAGAGGTTCTAACTAGGGAACCCATGTTTGGTAAGCCTCTACCATTCACTAACGACAGTTCTAGTAGCAGTAAGGAGGTTCTATGTCACTAAAAAAATGGGATCGTACCTAAGGCATATGAATCACACTCATAGGATAATGCAAGTGTGCAAAATAGAGTGACGACCTAGCCTATGTGCTGGTCAAAGAAATAATACCTACCAAAGTCATGAATGAGCGAAAGGATGCTAGAAACCACAAGAATCCCTGGATAAAACCACCAAAACCAACTCCTTCCACTGCACTATTAGTCCACTAGGCCAAAATATTAGCAAAAACTATGTAAAGTGGGTAAAAGTTTTCTATAAATAGTAAAAATAACCAAATTTACCATACCATTTCACATTTTTACCCAAATAGTGCATTTTGGACCAGTTTTACCATGACCTTCAAGTGCCGATTGCGGGAGATATGGGCGATGGAAAGGACAACCGCTTGGACCAACTAAGCAATCTTTCCCTCCTCTTCATTTCTAGTGGATTATAATTTGAAATTAGGTCTCACTTTTTAAGTTTTTTAATGCGCAAATTAGGAATTAGGGTATACGTGGGTTGTAGATCATCGGGTCACATATACACAATCATATACACGAATATTATCAAAACAGACCGCATTTATGCTACCCTATATGCGATTGTGTAAACTGCAATTCATGTACAAGTCTGTAAATTGGTGTTTTTTAAAGGAATTTGACTCAAAAATTGGATTTTTCTTGCAGGATGGTACTGGAATGGAGAGAAAGAGAGCATGAGGAAGTTGATGTTGTAGTGGAAAGAGACACAGGGGCCCAATTCACATTAAAAATATGCGGGATTTATAAGTTTTGGGATCTCAAATGGACGAGGGCTCAAGTGAGGCTGCTCCAAATGCTGGTGAACTTTTTGGATCCGAATACAGAGGCCTTCAACCTCAATGGGAAACCATTGAGAATTGAAGTTGAGGATATATACTTTCTTATAGGGTTGTTTCATCGGGGTGAGGTGGTGAACCTCAAATCCAGGGGACTTGGGAGTGGCATGAACATAGAGGACTACATCACCACTCACTGTGTTGCAGGCACAGAAAAGGTAGGGAGCCAACTCCCTATTCAGGCGATCAACAACATGAGTTTAAATATTGTCATTCTTGTGTTGACATAGATCATGGGGTCAACCTCGTTGCATCAAGCATCAAGGCTACTAATTTTCTACTACATGGAATGATTACAACCCACAGTATACAATTGGTGAACCTCACTACTGGCTACCATGAAGAGCTAGTTGATAGACTGCAAACAGGGTAGGAAGAGGAACTTCGAGTTCGCATCTATCTTGTGTACTTTTTTCTTCGAGCGGGTTCCAATATTGAGTCCTAGAGTCAAGATCGTTCCACATAGACTACTCGATCCAGTCATGTCACGGTGGACTGAGGTGATGAGGCGGTTGGGAGGTGGGAGGGTATCGATCCCCTACAACAATGAGCTTTTATTCTAGTGGCATTGATAGGTGATAGCCCTAGAGGAATACCCTTATGTAGGGATTGACTTTAGAGGAGACCTAGACATGCCATTGCACTAGGTTTCACCTACGGAGATATAGGTATGAAACCATTTTCAAATATATTTCATTTTTTTTATTTTTTTTTAACGAGTAAAACACAAATATTTTTGGATGGTGTCAAGTATTCTAACAAAAATTATTTGTTGTGCAGATGTAGGTCCACGACGTCCAGATGGATTCCCATGACATTGGTGGAGGAACCCGGGGGATGTGCCAACGGGAGGATATGCAGAGAGAGTTCTTCAAAATGTGCAGGGAAACCTGTCTCGTTTGACACAAAAAATTCCCATGGTACAGGTAGAGGATCTACCAGAGGCAATGTAGCGACAGGTGGTGGGTGTGCCCTGTGCATGGGTGTGAGTCTTTCTACATCTCGCAAACGTCATAGTATGCTATCATGACACACATCCGGTGCCACAAGAATATATGCCATGGTTATTGCATCGATCAGATGTATAGGTATTTTGAGGGTGTGAGCCCCAATTTTGTACTATAACACCATATTTTTTGGAGAAATGGAATATTAAAGCATTGGTCTTCGACTTTACTTATATTACAATGTGTACATTTGTGAATGTGTTTTATTTTATTTTAGTTATGTGACAAATTCCAATCTAACACATAATTAGCATATGCATCCGATACATAATTATAACTTCTAGGTATGTGATTATAAGTAATAAAATCAAAATGTCACTTCAAATTTCATACCCATAGGAATTGTCAGAGTAGAGTAGGGTCTCGCACACGGTAACTGTCATTCAACTGACATACTATTAACTAGGAATCCAAGAGAACTTATAAAGAACAAATACCATGTGAAACAACATCACGTAAAATATCTATAACGACGTTATATTTAACCACATTATTCGTTGATGGCCATAGAAAAACACCACCTGAAGACACTAGTTGACCCTCGGGTGAGTAAACAACCCAAGAGGTGGAAGCCAAGTTTCGTGTATGATGACTAGCACCATCTACAAATCCTAAGTAAATTGAAGACTCCATTGACATATGCCAACCAAGGGAAAAATCAATAAGCAAGTTGATGACAAAAGGGGAAAATATATATACACTAAAATACACTAGTATACAAAGAGTTACGCCTAAGCTTGGGGTTCAAACGTAATATATTTTCAATTAGAGCCCATTTATGGGCTCAACCGACATATTCCCTTCATAATATTCTAACTTGTAGGATCCTTTTTCTAAGACCTGTCGCACAATATACGGACTGTGCCACATGGGGTTGAAATTTCCTTCCTATGTTGGTTCTTTGGCTTGGTCATACAAGAGGACCAAGTCACCCTCAGCGTACTGCTGAGAACCGACAAACTTATCATACTGAACCTTGACATGTAATTTATTTGCTTCGATAGTCATAGAAACATCTCGATGTTGCTAATCTAGACTCTCTAGGTGTACGAGGCGTTCTTCGAGATCGAGAGTCTCAGGTAGGATCTTAAATGTCAATCTAAGAGAATGGATTTCGCATTCAATAGGAAGAATCGACTCGACACAGTGTACTAACTAAAAATGAGAAAAATAGGTGGAAGTCTTAATTGAGGTTTGGTATGCACAAAGTGCAGGGTAAAGCATGATATGCCAATCATATTTGCTCTGGCTAACAGTTTTATGCAAAATGGTCTAGAGAGACTTGTTCACGACCTCTACTTGTCCATTTTCCTAGGGGTAGTAAGGGGAAGAATGACCATGTTTAAACCCCAGTTTTGATACTAACTCTTTCATCATTTCGTTCTAAAAGTGACTTCCATGATCAATGACAATCTCACCCTGGATTCTGAACCGGGATATAATTTGATTAAACACGAAAAATTTTGCAGTATTACCATCAGATTTAATTGTAGGCATGGCCTCGGACCACTTAGTAAAGTATTCTATGACCACAATAATATGTTGATTCCCCATGTTAACACATATCCTCGTTCTTCCACCTCAGCTCCTGCATGTTGATGCTTGCGTATTCTCAGTTGTCATTTTGTCACCACAGCCTCCCGCCTGGTCGTCGTCCAGTTAGCTCTCATGTTGTTTGCGCCAGATCCTCTTCAGCATCCAATGCAGATCCAGATGGCCAAGAGCAGTGTAAGGCCATCATGTTTCCAGGTGTTGAGTTGACTCAGGCCTATCCAGACCCTGAGAAAGACAGTTAATGAAGTTGGGGAGTGGTGGTTGAACATCGTTTCACCCATAAATGGAAAGCTCAAAATGATTGTTAGCAATTCAAATCATCTACAGGTCCCTCTCGAAACCCGAAAATCAGTAGGAGTCGTCCGATTCAGAGGGACACGTGGCACCAGATCCAAGGATTTGCAGTTTTGCAAATTATAGGTTTTAGCATGGATTCATTTTGATATTTTGTAATGATCGATGGTTGAGCTAAGCTCCCGCATTGTAAAGATTTGATGAAAGCTCTGGTTATCTATTATGTAATAGGATTTGAGATTTCCTTTTTAATATAAGTCATCTTCTTTCCATCTCTCTGTAAACGTTGTGTTAGAACACTTAGGCATGGAGAATCCAATCGAGGGTCGTATGTTGTTGTTATGAAGGTTTGATTTCAGCAATATTGTGACTAGTTTTAATCAGTTCATTTTGTTGTTATAAAGGTTCGAGTTGTTGTAGCTGCATTGTGATGTATGTTTGATCATTTTTTTGTTATGACTATGTTGCTTAAATATACTTTAGTTTCTGAACTTTGAATCCAAGAGGATCTTGTGTTTGAGTTTTTCCTCCTTAGGCTGTTGGAAGACCTGATGTCCATAGCATACCTCTACATTCTCCTCACCAAGTCTTCCTTCTATTCACCTTTAATCCAACTTACTAACTGAAGTTTATCAAGACTTCACCTTCCTATGCATACTAGTCCAGTTTTCTGAGTTAAAGTGATATCATCTTGAGTCTCCTTCCCATTTGACCTCTTTGAAATTATTTGTGACATAAAAACTGATGGGTACTGGGCTTACTCTCTCTGCAATCAGAGAGTGACTTCTAGTGCTAACATTTTTGGCATCGTTGCCGAGGAAGAAAGTGAAGATATCTTCCCTGGGAAAATGAATGAGAGCTTTTGATTCTGAAGGTGCATCAGATATCAGAACCATTGAAGATTGCAGCTTGAACGTGGTGACTCCACCATAAAAGACTCCACTGGGGAGGATCCTGTTGACAGAAAAATGACCATACCGAAGGGAAAGACCAGGTATTAGTCTATGAGTTTTCTTCATGAAGTCATGTTCTTTTTTATCAACTCATTTTTCTCTTTCCCTTCATATATAAAGAGGATTATCCTCTGCTTTGTATATTCAGATGAAAATAAGCCTTCCTTCATTCATCCATCCTTGGAAGAAGAAGACATGTCCTCTTCTTTTGTTGTAGATGTCGATCGTGTGTATTTACCTCATCCTATTCATAAAAGTGAGATCTATATTGCATCTCCTCTCGAAATCGATCACCCTTGTAGCCTTGAGGAGGTTGAAAATAATTCACAATCTTCTCAAATCTCGTTACCCTCCATTATTCCTATTGATCCTTGCCATCAACTTGTTAATCCTCATGATCAGCTCACTGCTTTTCAAATTAAAATCAGAAAAAATTTGTTTAAACCTCTGAGGCTGCCATATCGCCTTAACCCTTATCCTCTTGAGTCCTTTGAGTATCTTCCTCGGTTTTCTGGGGAGGATCATGTTACAGCTGAGAGGCACTTGGGGGCCTTTGAGAACTTTATTGATGAGTTTGATATTTTTCATGATGATGTTACCATGAGGTTGTTATCACATTCCCTATCTGAAGATGTTGTTGTGTGGTTTAGATGTCTAGAGGTTGGTTCTATTGGTTCCTAGACTGAGCTATGTCATGCTCTTTTAAAGTGTTGGGGTGAGAAAAAATCCCTTGATCAATACTAGTTTGAGTTTAATGCCTTGAGGAGAGGGGAAGAGGAAGCCTTATATGTCTTCAACAAGAGGTTTTACAACATTTATCATAGTATGTCTGTGGAGATCAGACCCATAGATATTGTTTCCCTGGTGTACTATGTCATGGCTCAGCATCTAGCGCTTGTCCTTCTCCTAAGAGAAAGTAAATATTAATTGTTAAGACATATGTTTGAAGATGTTGTAGAGGTCGAAGAGAACATCAGGGCTAGCAAGTGGGTTCATAGGCAGGCATATCTCAAAAATTTGCATGTACATGAGCAAGAAGACTGCCAATCTGTTTCAGATTCTGAGCAATAAGATAGTGAATATGAATCAGATCTGGAACAACAACAAGGAAGTAGGTATGATTCACAGTTGGAATCAGGTTCTTCAACATTTGTAGATTTTTCTATGGGCAGGAATGCATATCAATATTATGATCAGTTTCCAGAACATTTTGAGCATGTAGCAGTGGTTGATTGCATAGATAACTATATGTTCTTGGCTTATCATAGTTATTATGTTCTAAATCCCACTCCACCTTTATCTTGTGACCATTCTTATGAAGAAGAGACAACAATTATTGATGATCAAGAGTTGTTTTCAAAAGAACAAGGAGGGAATTTATTTGCAAACAGAGATAATTTTACAGAGGAGCAACCTGGTCTTCTAAAGAAGCCATGATTCTGTCTCATTATTCATGATCCTGTGGCCATATACATGGAGTCATACATTTCAGATTTTCTGAAATTTTCAAATTGCATTACTTCACCAATACTCATAGGTGAGTATGGTGTTATGAAAGGTTTCCAAGACCACACTATAAAGCCTTTTCCTTTATTAATTAAGGAAAAGCATCGAGTGGAAATCATCTATCCTAGACTCACAGAAAACACAGAGCAACATGTAAAGGAGGAGTTTAGTGGGAAGTTTATCTCTTGTCCAAAACCTGTAATTGAGCAGGTATCACCTGGTATCAACCAGCCTGCATCAGTTCTCCACCCACCTGTGCACTCTGCGAACATCACACGACGGGTGAGCCGCAATAAAGGACATGACTTAATTTCTTACCAGTTGAGTTCCCCTGATTATAAATTTTGTGACCCTGTGGGATTATATATAGAGATGTGTTTTCCAAAAGCATTGGAGCCTACAAATTTATTCACCTTATCATCATTTGGGGGTATAGTCAGTGTTCCAAGCCATGTCCTCATTTTGTTTTCATACTTCCTTAGACTTTTGTGGATTATCTGCAGTAAAGAAAAGGATCATATTACCTGACAATCTGGGTGGCTATGGTGGAAGTTTTCTTTCACCTAACGCTTTGTAAAAATCAGTTAGCTTAGGTTTTTGTACATAAATAAGCTCTATCAGGAGCATGTGTGTTTTCTTTATGTATGTAAGAAGAATAGTGTGCAGGTCAGCCTGGATTCCTCAACAGGATGTTTTTTAGCATGACTCCATAGCCCAATACTAAGGCACTGAAACTGCAAAAAGAGTTATTAGAGCCTCACAGGGAGTACTCTATCCCCCATGGATCCTAATGTTAAAACATATCCTTGTTCTTCTGCCTCAACTCCTACATGTTGATGCCCCCGTATTCTCAGTCATCCTTTTGTCACCATAGCCTCCCGCCTGATTGTTGTCCAGTCAACTTTCATGTCGTTTGCGCCAAATCCTTGTCAGCATCCAACGCAGATCCAGATGGCCAAGAGCAGGGTAAGGTCATCACGTTTCCAGGTGCCGAGTTGACTCAGGCCTATCCGAACCCTAAGAATGACAGTTAATGAAGTTGGGGAGTGGTGGTTGAACATTGCTTCCCCCATAAATAGAAAACTCAAAAGGACTGTCAGCAATTCGGCTCGTTTGCAGGTCCCTCTCGAAACCCGAAAATTAGTAGGAGTCGTCCGATTCAGAGGGACACGTGGCACCAGATCCAAGTATTCGCGGTTTCACAAATTGGAGGTTTTAGCATGGAGTCATTTTGATATTTTGTAATGGTCGATGGTTGAGCTAACCTCCCGCATTATAAACCTTTGATGAAATCTCTGGTTATCTGTTATGTAATAAGATTTGAGATTTCATGTTTAATATAAGTCATCTTCTTTCCATCTCTCTGTAAAAGTTGTTTTAGAACATTCGGGAATGGAGAATCCAGTCGAGGGTCTTATGCTATTTTTATGAAGGTTTGATTTCAGCAGTATTGTGACTAGTTTTAATCAATTTGTTTTGTTATCTTTTTCCCTCTCACACTGAAGAGCTTGGGCATGGATGATCCAGTCGAGTTGTTGTAGCTGCATCATGATGTATGTATGATCATTGTGTTGTTATGACTGTGTTTCTTAAATATACTTCAGTGTCTGAAACTTTGAATCCAAGAGGATATTGTTTTTGAGTTTTTCCTCCTTAGGCTACTGGAAGACCTGATGTCCATAGTAGACCTCTACATTCTCCTCACCAAGTCTTCCTTCTATTCACCTTTAATCCAACTTACTGACTGAAGTTGATCAAGACCTCACTTGCCTGTGCATACCAGTCCAGTTTTATGAGTTAAAGCGATATCATATTGAGTGTCCTTCCCATTTTACCTCTTTAAAATTATTTGTGACATACAAACTCATGGGTACTGAGCTTATTCTCTCTGCAATCGGAGAGTTACTTCTAGTGCTAACAACGCCCAGTCGAAGTTGGGTTGCAATCCACAAAATCCACCCCTCACTTGGTGAAGGGACCGATGGTGATGACTGGGTGAAGAGGGTTTGGATGTGAGTGCATATTCTGAGTGAACACCTGGAAAGGGTGACACTTCTTGACCACTTCGACACAATATTTAAAAATAGACAACCAAAAATAACCGGATCGAAAAATAATTTGGGTTGTCGCAAGCTTGGATAGATGACAACCACAAGCCCCATTGTGATAGTCATTATGAATCGACTCAGCCTCTTCATGATTCAAGCAACGACGCAGGTTATTATCTACACCTCGACGATACAAAGTGCCACTGATGATAAGGTAGTTATTAGCTTGATATCGTATGCGTCGTAGATCATCTCTTGAAAGATGTTGAGAGAACTTCAAGGTTTGAACATATATCAAAATGTCTCCATATTGTTGAGGAAAAAAGATATGAAATAATCTTATTCAAGCATTTTCAGATCTTTCTTGGCTAAGGAAAGATAAACGGGAATATTTCCCTATGTTTATAGCCTCAAAATTTGTTTCCTAATCCATAAGTATTAGTTACAAGGGCTTAGGCTGATTTTTTATAAATAAAATATTGTTGTCAAATTCAATATTTTTTTATAATTTTCTGAATATAACAGATGAAAAAGTAAATGTGGAGACAAAAGAAAAAAATCCAAGTCACAAATTAACACAGATGAGACAGAACATAAATCGCTTATTTCATTCCAAGGAATCAAAAGAATCGTTCTCTTTACAAAAATCCGTAAGGGAGTTTCGACCAAAGTCAAACTTATATGTCCTCGATGAAAACCATACAAAAGGACTTCTGACAGAAAGTAAAAAACTAAACTTTAAAATTTGGATCATCTTGTCACAGATTGTTGCCCACTCGACTCTCCACAATATCCTTTATCAATCATGAAATTTAATTCATAAACAGACAAGTCTACACAGACTATCAAAGATAGATCAACACCTCTGAAAAACAAGTGTCTAAATGATGTAATTCAGCCTTGAATATTGTTGTCTACAATAGGACCTTGTTGTCATTGCTAGCGGGAAAACCCCCCCTATGACTACACCAGGGTTCATAATGTAGGCAGATTGATTAACTGTCTAAAATTCAACTACTTCTCTAAACTACCCCAAACGTACCAAAACTCATATGAAGAAAGCAAGGAAAAGGATATCGGGTAACTATACCTCGAATCCCACGTCTGGTGATGACATCCTCGCACTTGGAAGTTTTGTTGATTGCCTGCCTCCTCCCAGGGATGACCTACATCCAAAGATTCACAAACAGAAAACTACAAGCATGTTATTCCATATACAAGTTAGGGTTAGATGTTAGAATTTCAAAACATAAACCAATAAAAGCATTCAGTACACCATTCTGCAAACCTGGTCTGGGATCCTCTTCACCAAGCTCCAAGTTCAACTTTGTATAAGATTCTCCTCTCAACCTTCTAATCTCTTATTGGGAAGTGAATGGGTAAAATGGGGGGAGAAGGGGCTAATAATGGAATTTTGAGGAAATTCTCACAAAAGGGTTGCAATATCTTGGGCAAGGAGGGGAAGTGAAATAGGGCAGAGTTTCACTATTCTTATGCTTAGATTTGGAATGAGACCCAAACACCTCCTTTTTTATGACAAAAGGATGGTTATTTGGTTGGGTGACAGGCTATAGCAGGTGGATTAGTTGGGAAACTACCCAATAGCTCGTAATCGCAATGAATTCCTTGCAAATTTTTCAAGTATACGCGGGTTGTAATGGCACAGCATGCATATGTATGTGGGATATAGTGGTGAAACAAGAATATGTATGTGGGAAGTAGTGGTGTAGGGCATGCACATCTTCAAAAAATTGATTTTTGAAGAAGAGCAACTTAGCAGTGCTTTGGAAAAAAATGCAAGTAAGAGGGCCAAGGCCATGTATGCATGTGTAGAGAAATTTAGGGTTATAACAGATGCCCCCTAATGTGTGAGGTCAAAAGAGAATCTTATGGCCGAAATACATTACAAAATCTTCATCAATGTACGAAAATGAGTGAGCTTGGGACCAAAGCTCAGGAGGTGCCATCTGCAAAATAACAATTGTCTCTCTGAGGCGAGAATACCCATGCTCGAGATGAAATAAATCATGGATTCCAATCAAATACACTGCAGATCCATGTCATATAACTATATAAAGTGTAGCAGTGAGCAATACACAATGGATCTATATCTCAAAATCAAAGATATACAAGTATAGTATCCATCTTCAAGAAGCCAATAGCGCCCGATGGCTAGAGATGAGGTCTTCATAGCTCGAGCAACAACTTCAATATCTTCAAAACTTGGGTAGGAGTACAATGTGAGTGTATGACATCACCAGAGGTCTTCGACGGCTCATCGAGAAAAGACAAGAGGATCTCGATGATCAGGCAGAGAACTTCATTGATTTTGAATCAGGACTTGACTGGAAATTCAAGATGGTTGAGTCATGAGGTCAAGAGACAAACTACAAAAAGGTCGACTCAGGTTGGGTGAAACTTCCCTTGGAAAAAAACATCAACATGACATTGACATAAGTTCATGATGCAGGAGGCAATGCAAAATCTCCATTTGTTTGGAAGAGTAACCAAACGAAGGAGGACACAAATCTATGTAGCGAGAACAACTTCCTAAGGTCATATTATATCCCAATGCTTGACAAAAAAACAAAAGGATGTGCTTTGTCCAAGGGCAACTCATTCTACTGCCAAAAAAAGAATACATATTTCTCATCCCCTCTTTTTGGGTTTTTTATAATTTTTTGCCTTTTTCAATTTTTTAAAGAGCTTGAAAAAGAATAAAAGAATGCTACATTACAAAGGAGGAATGAGTGTCACAAGCAAGCATACTAGTTCCAAGCGCAAGGAACACACTAATGCTCACAGTAAGGAGACATGTGCAAGAAAAGAACACTTCAGGAAAATTCCTCCATGGGTCAAGGTGTCAGGTCACAGAGGCAAAGTACTACAAGGCTTGCATATAAGGCATGCTTCAAAGGTTTAGTTGAGAGCAACATGGAGCCGACATTAGGCCAAAGACGCAGATATGAAAATGCGATTAGCAAGACACAATGAAACCCACTTCAATGTAATTTTTAACGATCCAAGAGAAAGTAAGCTCAGTAGTTTTTTCACGCTTAGAGAGTCTGAAAAAACATAAAAGAAGACTCCAAGGAGTACCTATTTTAGAGATAGTCTATTCGATTCAAAAAAGGGGTAAACTGGTACCGAAAAGATGACTATTCAAAACCATTTTAACGAGTGTGAAAAAACCAAGATCACTCGACAATATTTTCAATTTTAAGTAGTCTAAAAAGAGCTTAACTATGGACTCATAGCCTTTTTTTGAATTTAGTCCCCTTAGCTCGAAAAAGTATAAAAGTTACTAAGGAGAACTCTCCCGACGAGATGAATCTCCCAAGGCGTATCTTTTTCCTCTATAATCTACAGGCCAAAAAAAAGGGGTAAACTCATGCCAGTAGATGTTCTTTTAGACCAATTTAACAAATGTGAAGGAACAAGGTCACTAGGTGATATTTTCAAATTTAGGGAGTCTAAAAAAAGCTTAACTATGGACTCTGTGGGGGTTCCTTTTTCGTAAGTAATCTCTGAGGCCCGAAAAAGGTGTTAAACCAAAACCAAGGAGAATGTTCCTTTTTCGTAAATTTAGTCCCTCGGGCCCGAAAAAGGGTTAAAATTATACCTAAGAATACTCTTCTAGCAAACCGAGGTTCCTAGAGTATACCTTTATTCGTACAATTGACCATCTGTACCAAAAAAGGGGTAAACTACCGCCTGACAGACGTGCCTTCAAATTTGAGTTTGACAAGCATGAAGGGAAACAAGATCACTCAGAAATATTTTCATATTTAGAGAGTCTGAAAAGGGCTTAAATAAGACTCTAGAAGGTTACTTTTCTCAGTTAATCCAGACAAGATTGAAAAGCATAAATGTAGTCTCGTTGGATGTTTCTTTCAGATTGCAAAGCGAGCTTGAAAGACAACAAAGCGTGCTCCTTTTTGGGAGTCTTGAGGGTGAGGCCAAGAGTGATGGTGCATCGAAAAAATGAGGCTCAATCTTGTAATCAGGAAGGGACTAATCAAGGACCCCCGAGCCTAAATTCATTTATAGATAGCATGGACACCAAAATGAAACAAGGATCTACCTAGGGAATCCATGTAAAGGTAGGCTCTACCACCTAACCACGAAAATTCTAAAGCAACAATGATGGTTTTGTGTCACACTTCGATGGGATCAATCCTATGGTAAAGCAGAAAAGACAACGAGATGAAGAAAGTGGAGGTGAAATCCTAACTTATATGAAAAAAGTTGGAAAAAACGACTTTTACCAAAGGATTTTTAAAGTGACCCATCTCCCAAAAAGTTACCAAACCAAAAAATAAAAGTGTATCATAACATCCAATAATAAACTCAGGAATGGAATTAAATGATTTCCAAGCCAGAAAAAATGACAAAGGGGGTCAGAAAGGTGGCAGAAAGGGCCAAAAAAGTCTATAAATAGAAGTTGACAACTTATTTTCACCATTGCAATTTGAAAATTGACCAAAAGGTAAAAACGCCCCTTTTCTAAAGAAGTTGATTATGAGAGCTTCAGAGGACGAAACAAACTTTCGCTCAGACCAAGTAAGTACAAATGTATCCCTCTTGCATTTCAATTCTTTCATTATGCATTTCTTTTTGTTTTTGATGGGGGACACTCTCCCAAAAAGAGCATCCATGCATGTACATAGGCTGTCCAAGGATAGATCGCATATGTACACAGGCAGAAAATAGTCTTTCAGCATACATATGCGACTGTGGCCAAAACAACCCGCGTACACCCTCAAAAGGCTTGAAAAAATTAAAATTCCAGAGCTAACTCCCTTTTTATCTTCCGTGGAACAGGATGTATGTCCATTGGGGGGAGAGGGAACATGAGGACATTGATATACTGGTCAATGAGGACCCTATTTCCATTGTCGCATTGAAACAATCTGGGCCGTGGAAGTTCTTTTGGTGTCCATTTATGAGGGCACAACCCAGGATGTTGAATACCCTGGTTTACTACTAGCATCAGGATGCAGAGTCATTTATGATAGAGGGATAGTCATTCACTCCAATGACTAAGGATATTTACTTCTTGAATGGCCTCTCGAGGAGAGGAGAACCAGTCAATCTGTGGACATTTCCCCCTGGGCCTTTTAACATTGAGGACTACATCAAGATGTATTGTGAGGTCATCACTGAGAAGGTAGATTCTCAAGTTCCCATTCACAAGATCAACAACTTATCAATGAGAGTGATTATATTACTTATTGGGTGGATTACTGGATCCAAAACCATTCACTAGGATTCACGAACGCACATGCATTATGTTATTCAGTGCCGGGAAGCACATATATATGAATGGAGTACGACCATTATCACATGCATGAAGAGACAACTGATAGAGTTTCCTGAGCGAAGCAAAAAAAAAATCGAGTTTGGCACCATCCTTCACTCTTTCTTCTTCTTTGAGAGTGCCCAGTCTGAGTCCTAGAGAGACTGTACGGGGGCATTTGGCATCCTTCCTAGCAGTATGTATATGGGTAGGATTGTTGCCACGACAGGGGGGAGAGAGGACCATAGAGGCCTTTGATGACAAATTCTTTGACTGGTGGGCACGACAGATTCCAATGATAGAGGACTACCCCTACAATGGAATCAACTTTTCCATAGATTCAGACATGCCCGTGCCTCACGGAGAGGAGCAAGGAGAGCTAGGTAACACGTTTTTTATAGTTATTTAATTTTTAATTGTTTTTATATATATCATTTTTATATGTATCAGAGTACTGACTTTCATGTATCTGTTATGTACAGATGTGGGACAAGTGCACATGGCGTACTTTACGAGGACTCGGTGACGTTATCGACCAGAGTCGGGACCAATAGCAGCCAGTGGACCAACAGCCTCAGGGGGACCTCCAGCCGGAGAGGCTGAGAGAGTATTGAGGCGAGTGGAGCGCAACCTCACCGCGCTCACTCGTATGGTTCCTATGGTCGAGATCGAGGATCTCTCGCCTTCCATGCAACCTCATGTAGTGGGGGTGCCATGGAATTGGGTCCATCTTTTTTGTTGTTTGGCCAACATCGTGGTTCACTACGTCAGAGCCAATATGCCTCGAGATTAGATAGGCTAGACTGTTATGTGCCGAGGGCACCTTTGTATATTGTT
>JASDQU010375169.1:77412-98654 GCA_032191745.1 Picea mariana | reverse complement strand
ATGCTGAAGGAATCACTGTATCCATACCGAGCAATGCACCTGTAAACTCCTTTATATCTCAGTCCTTTTACAAGAAACCTTTCATCTAGTAATATAGTTTTAACAGGGACATACTTGAAAGATATCAATACAATTACCTCATGCAATGAACCTACATTTTTAATATAATGACCAACAATAGGAGGAACACCCTGGAGGATATGGTTATAGAAGAAAAAAAATCCTGGCACCCGCTCAATTCCCTTGTCAGAGAGAAGATAACCCAGGCTGCCCAAATCTATGTTGTTGGTCACTTCATACTCAATTTTCTTTTGTCTTCCATGATTCCAACTAAACATTATAACAGCAAGTACAACAGAAACTGCAAAAGGAAGCCAACCTCCATGTGGAACTTTAGTAAGCACAGAAGAAACATATATCCCTTCCGTAATAGAAAAGAAAGTGAAGAACACAAGCACAACTGGTAAAGGAGCTCTCCAAACAATGATCATAACTAGTGTCAATAACACAGTTGTAATCAGCATCACCATAATCACCACAACGCCAAAATCATTCCCAATTTGATTTCCACTCTGAAATCCAAAAATTACCGCCAGACAAAGAAACATGAGAATGTAGTTGATTTTAGGACAGTGAATTTGGCTTTCTTTATATTGTGATGTGTGAACCAGCTTCACATGGGGAAAATAATCCAAAGCTACAAATTGCTTGATCACAGAAAAGGAAGATGATATTAATGCTTGACTTGCGACAATAGCTGCGAGCGTGGAAACTACAAACATGGGTCAGTAGACAGCATTTAGTACGAATTTGTAAAATCCATCAGCATGATCATAAGGATGCTTGATAAGATATGTTGTTTGTCCGACATACATGATAATCAGGGAAGGATAAACAACGCATAAGAAGGCCATCTGTGGGGTTCACAGCAGCCGAATTAACTGCTCCACCAGATGCATTTCCCTACCACTTGTCAGCATACAGTCTAAATAGAGGTCTTGTTAAAATGTCCAAGATCTGCGAACATGGATTCCGCACCTGATATGCATAAGACAGCACCAACCACATCATGATCACGGATGTCAGAAGCATTACTGTTAAGTTTAAAATGTTGGCCTAGAGGGCTATCACCAGCTAAAACAGTGAATTCTCATCTTGCTCCTTCAACAATATTTGAGGGTTTATCATAGAAATAAAAATTGGAAGGACCGAGGAACTGTTTCCTCTTCTTCAATATCCCGTCGGCCAAGGGACCCGTGTAAGGTTGGGGCTTGTAATCGAATGCATGCATATGAGGCAGGAGGAAAACAGGCTCATGGATCTTAGCAACAGATGTCGTCGCCTAGCCAAAATTTGACACATAAACCCTGGTTGACACCCGGGCGCACAGGGCGACTGTGTGTTTTTATTTTTGAAGTTTTTGGGAATTAGTCCCACATGCAAGCGGTAAAGCGTACTTGTAGCGTTTATATGAGCCAAGAGACATAGGTTGTGTCAATGAAGTGAGCTCGAGGCTTGGGGTTTGGTGTTGGCGCTGTGCTGGCGCTGCTTTGTGTGTTTGTTGTTGGTGTATTGAACGGTGCTTATCCCTTAGTGTCGAGCATTAGGAGGTTGGCCCGAGGCTAATATAATTTTTTGGTGAAACTTTTGTTAATTTATTCATAAAACTTCTGCATAAAGGCAAAGGCCGAGGGGCCATTTTTAATTTTTGCCAAAATCACCAAATTTTGGCGAACAAACCAAATTTGTCTTTGCCCACCAGAATTAAACTTTTACCATTTCAAACCAATCCACCAAAAATTGCACCGGAACTCACTTTGAAGCTTTGCGCACAGGAACTCATCTTATGCTGGGTGAGTGTTGAACGCTTTCTGCCACCTTCGCCGAGCGTCATGAGCAAACACATAGTGCTTGAGATAGATACATATTAGTCAGAAAACTGATCCCCTATTATATAGGGTCCTAACAGGCCCATCATTCACGGGGATCATAACAATGTCAATCACATTTCATCATTAATATTATTAAACATATGCATAAAATTCCTAATACATCTGTCAATAGCTCAAATACATTACACAATCCTGCTATACAAATTTGGAGGAGAAGAAAAAATGTTCTATTGGGCTAGTGTCCATCGGAAAAGGTGAGTTCCTAGAAGAAAACCTCATCAAAACCATGAGAGTGGGTGATGTGGTTAAGGGAAATCCAAGCATGTGGGTGTAGTGAGGGCTAAGGATGCAACATGTTATCTGTGAGTGCCTTTGTAGAAGGCGAGTTGTACCTATCATAGATGCACTCTTTCCAAGCCCATTCTTTCCTTTATTCTTTTATTCTTTTATTCTTTTCTTTTTCTTTTTGTTCAAGAGATAATCAAGGTACACTGCCCTGGTGTGGTGACCAATGGTGGCAGCGTTACCTACAAGTACTTTCACATAAATGAAAGGTTGGCTCGTTATGAGACCCCCTTTCCCTTGGCCATGTAGCCAAGAGTCACTGCCCTGGTGTGGTAACCAGCTAGTGGCAATGTCATACTGCTAGGTACCCATGGACCTAATAGGCTGGCTCATAATGAGACCCCCTATCCTCTGACTAGGTCTTGTTTTATTATTTTCTTCCGGGTCCCTCTAGTTTCTTGCTGAGAAGCCTTTTATTGCTTTCTCGGGGATCCCTGGGTGAAGCATCTTGAGGTTTTATTTTTAGGCTTTTATCTCTTACCATCTTTCTTTTAGCTTCTGGTCATTTAGCCCCTTCTTCCCACGAGACAAGGTGCAATCGTGAAGAAAGGTCAACCCAATGCCTAGACAAGGGGAGTGGGACAAGTGAACGGGAAACAAGATGAAATATTGGTTTTATGATGGGAGCGAATGATGGCCTTTCAGAAGTCCCCCCAAGTGGAAAACCAAAACCTATGGACAAAGGTTTGATAGGACACCCTGTTAATCCCCCCAAACATGGTCAAGTGGGAAAATGTAAGATCCAAGCAGTTGTTAGAAATAAAAGGAGTTAGATGCATATATTTAAAGGCTTTAATGATCAAAAGTGATACATACCATGATACCTGGACTAATTACCTCATGGAGCAAGAACTCTTTCTGATACAGGACCAAGTCGATGGTGATGGATGTTATTTCTACTGACAAGACAAGGATGATAGAATAAGAAAAGGGTGGTCCCTCCAGGGCTATGCTTAGGTCAATCCTTCTCTTGGTACTCCATGTCTAGGAGCTATGAGCCTCGAGACATAATCTCCTAGTTATCCCTAAAAAATGGGGATAACAAGCACCATAAGTGGAAAGTTGTTACGTGATCACTTGGGTCTTCGCTAGGATTTCCTTCTAATTTTGGAATATTCGAGGGAAACTTAGTTGGCATGGGGGGCCAACACGGATCATGACAAATCGGGCCATTAAGAAACCTTGACAAGTATGGCAGATGCAGCATTTCCATAAATGGTATTTCGGGTTGAGTACTATGTACAGGAAAAAGGGGTCCTGGAGTTTGACTGGCACCAAGTTTCCAGGAAAAGTTGGGTTACTGGCCAGGGTTTTGGTAGAAACCGTGGCCTTGACCAACTTACGAAAACTACGTTTGTTGGGATATCATCGACTGATTCCCGTAATTGGACGGCGTGGGTTGGGTGGGGATTGCTCCCTACGTTGTGTTCCAAGGATTTTGGAAGGGGATGCCCCCAACCAATCCGACGGGCATGGGTACTGATCCCTACCCGAGGTTCCATTGACCATGGAAAGGTTTTCCCCTGACCAACATCCCTTGCGAGGGAACTGGTCCCTGCCAAAGATTCCAAAGTCCGAGGAGAAAACTCTTGTACTTGCCCCCTTGTGTAGGACTAGTACCCTGCACATGATTCTGTTGCCCAAAACTAGGGTTTCCCCCAACTGAGATGGAAGCCGAAGAAAAAACATTATTACCAAATGCGTCAAACAAAGAGAATGACATAGATTCCACTGGCATAGTGTAAGACGAAGGTCCTAAACTGCTTGCTCCAAACAATTTTTAGTTAGCATTCAGCTCGATGGGTTGTTGGGAAGCACCACTGAGCAAGGGGGATGGAGGAGGTATATGACCCCCACCATAAGGGATATCATTGAAGGGGACTGAAGTGCCCCCGATAGACCCTTGCACGAGAATGTTTGAGCTCCCTGCCCCTAGACCCATGGTCTATAGGGTGGAGTAGGTAAGGACTGAGTTCGAATCGAATCTGGGCATCCCATTTGAAAATTGAGGGCTCGTCACACTTTACATAAATGGACCACTGCCTGAGGTAGAGGGAGTCGATACCACCATGGTCCGGACTATTAAAGGTGGGTTAGGAGGCAACATACCCCCTATGGTAGTAGCCGAAATGGGAGTATGAGGGCTCCCGGACAAAGTAGCAACATTTGCTTCCATGGCTGCTTGTAAGACTATCTCACGCTCATAAGGTGTCACCTTCGGAGGGACAACTTGTACTAATATTGGTGTCGACAAGTCAGTGATCGGAGGGTTGGCTGGCCCGAGAGCTTCCACTCCAAGGTCAGAAATAGTAGGTTCCTCGGGAGTCGAATAATCTCCTCTCGGAGCAGGCTCGGGCGCAGTTTCCTGCTGCCCGATATGCTTTCTCCTTCTATTCTCCTTATAAAACTCAAGAGAAAACCTTAGTATTATTTCTCCTTCTATTCTCCTCTTGTTCTTCCTTCTCTTTTTTCCTTTAAGCAATCAAAATTAGCTGAAGTAGTTCAACTACTTCTTTTAGTTAAGTTAACTAAAACTCAACTAACTTTTAGTTTAGAGGAAAAATTAATATAATAATAATGAGAGTCTTTAATAAATAGTAACTAGTAGGTGGGACCCCTTGTGACTCCCTTTAGTTTCTTAACAAAAATAAACACAACTAGTCAATCAATCAAACACATCCCTCCTTGTGGCTCCCATAATCATCCTCATAATTTGAAAATTAATATCAATGATATTTTAAACCATATCCAAAAAATATAATATCAAAAAATAGTATGTTTTCCAAAAACTTCAGTAGTCAACTGTTCTCAATAATCAATAAATAAATATACTCAAAAACCATATTTTCCACTTTGGGAGACAATTTTCCCTTTGTTATTGTTGTCACCCTTTGACTTCTCTAAATTAGCCTTAGGATGTGTGGAGCCTTTAGGCTTGATCTCACTGATAACATGAGAGCAGGCATCTCTCAAGTGCATGCGGGATGAAACGGATTTGGCTAAATCACTTGAGGGAGAGGAGGGGGAAGCAACAGATTTTCCTTTATCATGTCTATGGTGGGATTTGGTTTTGAGTCTCTTTCTTGCGTGGGAAGATTGTACACGTGAGTGTGCAGGGGAAATTTTGACAATTGGTTTAACCAGTGGAGGAGGAGAAGGTAGAGACAAATTGGGCCAGCCACGATGTTGGGATATTGTTGGGTGAACAATCTCTTGCCATCCATCATTTTCAAGGACTTCATATTGTAATGATACATGAGGGAGAACTGGGATACCAGGGACATGTTGGGGTTGGAAGGGAGGCCTTTCTATCCTAGGTTGGACTACCCCTTGTCCAATCCAGTTGAAAAATCCATCTTGGAAAAGTTGGTTTAACTCTTATGGATCTGCATCAAAATGTATTGAAAATCTTGGCCTTCTAAGGCCTCTGTTCCAATTCCCTCTTCCCCTGTTATTTCAGCCATGTATCCCTCTGTTGAAGAAGCTCATTCTTGTATGCAATGTTTATTAGCAAATAGCTTCTTAAACAAACCATACATGACATCTCTTTAAATATGAAACAAATTTTGGCTCAGAAACACATCAGACCCATGCAATCCAATCCATAAAATCATGTAATACTTGTCAATAAGTAGGGGGTGAATAAGGGTTCTCGGATATCTGAGGGGGTTGAAATGAGCGAAAAAGTGACAAAATGAAAGGGACTATATCATGATTATTGCTCAACAAATCATTAAACAATCAACTGTGATGCAATAACAAAACATATCAACTATAACCCATCTATGTGTCATCCTTTAATTGTTGTAATATAGAGTTTCCATTTAATTATAATTTAATTTTAAGAACAGGGCGTGCAAAGTGAATCTGGGAATGTGAGGGGATTCGTAATATGTGAAAAAGTGAGAGAATGACAGGGAAATTAATGGATATTGTTCTTAAAACAAATTAAGTAATCAATAATCATAACTTTGTATTAAAATCAATCGAAAAGGCACCAATATTCATTGTTTCTCAATTGTGTACCAACTGTTTGTTGTCCCAGTATTTAAATTTTCTAGAATTTCTCAATTCATAACAGTCTGTCCAATCATAACTCATAAAAAAAACAACCTCTCCACTCAACAGTCTTGTTTAACAAAGCGTTGATCCTAGATCCTTTATTTAACAATGCATAGCAATATGCTCGACATCCATCCTTGATAGTCCATAGTGCATCACAATAATAATCAACATCCATTGTTTACCAATTTACAATTGGGCCTAATTAAAATATACACAGATATTTTTTCAAATACAAACAAACTTCCAAATATGCCCGATCACACACAGTCTTCATCATATTAATCGACAAGATATTGCAACGAAACAATAGTCAACATAAAACCCGAGCCTTATCACTATTAATATAACTTCCTTTTAAAACCATTGGTAATATGTACGATGATCCAATAATATATATGAAGTGAACATAACCAATTACACACAAGCATCATTTTTAAAATTATCCATAACCCTGATCAGGCCTAGCAAAACCACAGGTGTTTCCAATTACAATCAAGACCACGCTAGTAAAAACATAGTGAGTGAAACCATAATGAAAGAAGATAGTTCTCAACTGTATGCAAGAACCTATAACTATTCAACTAATTTTATCATAGAAAGATGAGACGAAGACTCGACCAAAAACCTCCATAACCATTCCACTGATAAACTCACATTTGACAACCAAGAAGGTTCCCGAAGGGAGCAAAGACAATTGGAAATCCTATCGGGTCTATCACAATCAAATGCAGGGAGACAACAAGAGCACGGTCATCATTTAACCATAACATAGAGAGCTGGAGTTCTTCCAATACTTATCAATCATAGGCAGAATACCCTCGAAAAAGATACAACAATGAGCCACACAATCCTCTTATTACTCCAAGTTCTGGACAAGACCCGAGGAGAGAAAAGGCAGGCATATAATAACCCAATGCACATAGTGCATTTAACACTTGTAGAGGAGAGGAAAAGTTAATTGAACAGTGATAATTATTAAAAGAAAACACAGAGATATAACATCTATATCCATTTACTTAAGAGCCGAACAACTTGACAACAATACCAGTGAGGACGCATATATCCTTTTGACATAACGTTGAGATATAACTTGTATCATCCCACAACCATACAATACATATTAATGTTATGGACACCCCAAGACTGGATCTTGGGATACTTTGGTGAAAATACAATAAGAATGAGCCAACGACCATGACTCGGGGTTTGAAGAAATAACACATCAACTACTAGCAATCCAAACGAGACTGGATAAGGGTTGCAATCATGACTATGAGGGAACGAAATAACCGATGGTAATACATAGAACGAAACCCTCCACCATCAATACAAAGAGATATGTACCACATTCACTTATTATCCACAAAGACCCATCATGGTATTAAACTGACCGAGAAACCAGTCAATGCACAACTGAAACAAAACCCAATTCTTTTGCTTGCAATCTGAAACATTTTACAGTCATCACAGAGAGATATAACACACATTTACACAATTGAAATTCTTAGGAACACACAGAATCCAAGCATCACTGAGCCATTATTTGTTCATACAACAGAGAATACTTCATGGATGGAGAGAAAAAGAATCATACATGTAGAAAAACGCTTAAAAGGGAGAGTTGGTCTAGCCTTCTTCTTTCCAAGAGCCTGAAATGCAGAGCTTCACAACCAATAGACTGAAAATGCAACAATGAACAATGCTAGGGTGATGGCCGATAGGGGGAGTATGGAGTGACGTGCAGTAAATGCATGTCGCTTCCATCTCCTGGCCTATTCAATTTGAAGTATGAGACAGACAAACATTCACCAATCAATTAAACCATGTATTCAATGCCAAACCATTTGAAATCTACGATGATATCCTTTGCATAGTGTGCCACCCAATATCATTTACATGTTAACCCTTGCCACAATTCTATGCTATCATACATATTGCAATGTTATATGCGCCCAATTCAAATCTAATGAAATTCGCATAGCCCACTAACCAACCATAGCATAATAGTTAGGACTAACACTAACATCCTTTTACTTTTCCATTTGCATATAACCCTTTATCATAGCTCAAACATAGCTTCTTTCCCTTTAGGGTTTTTTCATAGGTTTTTCTTTCTTTGTTTTGATTATGTTATCACTAATATATCTCTTGCATGTATGTGGCTAGGTAATCGATCACAATGATTAGTGACATGGTTAAATCATAGCAACTGTAAATACATGCCCATCATAAAAATAAAAATGTTTTGGATCGCAAGAAGCATTCCATAAAATGCATCATCCACTTGCTACTATGTCAAAATGAAACCAAGACTGCATTATCAACCATGTAGGATTGTGTAGGCAGCATCAAAACAGTAGCAAAAAAAATGTGTGATATGTCTATCCTTGCACCTCTAGTCAACAAGGGGGTCCCACCTACTAGTATTATACTATTAGCATAGTTAAATAATAGGGCTTTAGCAATAATTTGTGGGCGGAATTCATCGTTACGATTTTAATCATCAACAAATTGGTGAATCCATAGGGAAATCTGTTTCCAACATATTAAGAACTCAGAATGTTTGGTTTCGCAAACCAAGTAACATAAGATCAAGAAGATATAAATCAAAATGATTATGCAACAGGGGGAAGTGAGCAGATTTAATGGAAAAATGACCGGGAATTTGGGAATAACTCATGAAAAGTGTTAAGTATGAGGGGGTTTACCCCTGTAAGCATAATCATTCAACTAAAATTTTCTCTTGACTTCAGGGAGAAAATTTTTCTGAAATTGCTCTTTTGAATCTCGAAATGGATGAAGAAATAGAAATGGGATATAACCAACTATCTCATAAAACAATAGTGAAAACATATAACAAATTCAATGATGCCTTTAGGGGGAACATCATAAAAACCGTGTAATATTGATTGTTATTGATTAACAATACTTTGCAGAAGTATCACTATGGAAAAATTGATCCAACATTTTATTTTTGACAAAAATTGAAGTCAAAAGAACAAAAAGCAAGAAATATCATAACAGAAATGAAACAGTAAAACTGAAATGACCAGAAATGAAATGACAGAAAATGAAAATAGCAAAAATGGAAAACTACTAATATGAAAGCAGAAATGAAAAACTACTAAAATACAGAAACAATCCAAACATCATTAAACTCTTCAAGTTGGTTCCATGTAATTTTTTAAGTGGGAACCGTTAGTGTTGTACGAAAACAATCACTCATGTAAATCCTTTAGAATATAATAATTTGCACCCAGGACAAAAGCAATCTTGAAAGGACCTATTCATAATTTTTGAAACTTTGAATGTCCTCCTCTATCAGCATGAGTTGAATCCCACAATAGTACCTTCTCATCGACTTTAAATTTGATAGTTTTGACACTCTTGTTGAAATATTTTTTAACAGTCTGTTGTCTTCTCTTTATATTACCCAAGGAAAACGTCCTTTTCTCCTCTAAATCCTGGAGTGCATTCATTCTTTGAGAAACATCAGAATAATTTATTTCTTCGACCTATAGCATTAACCTTAAGGAGGAAATCTCTAGCTCAGTGGGCAGAATGTCTTCTTGACCATAAACAAGCTGGAAAGGAGTGCAACCAGTGCTCACCTTGGTGGTAGTTTGATCTTCCCAAAGGGAGTAAGTGAGGAGAGTGTGCCATTGACGAGGCTTATCTTTGATGAGCCTTTTGATAATTCTCACCAGATTCTTGTTGGTACACTTGGCCTACCCATTTTCTTGGGTGTAATAAGACGATGAGGTAAAATTTTTAACTCCCAACTTAGCTAAAAATTGGGTCAGCTTAGCAAAAATAAAAGTGGGACCATTGTCTGTAATAATTTCCAAAGGAAGATCAAATCTGGAAAAAATATTATTTTCAAGGAAAGAAATCACCTGCTCATATGTTGAATGTTTAAGTGGGACAACTTCAGCCCATTTTGTTAAATAGTTTGTGGTTATCAAGATAAAGACTTGTCCTTCTGAAGACAGAGGATTAATAGGACCAATAAAGTCCAAACCACACTTTGAAAAAGGAAATTATGGGAGGACAGGTTGTAATGGCATGGCTGAAATTCATTCTTTCCCAAGAAATTTCTAGCACTTGTCACAAGATCTCGAAAAAATATAAGAATCACGAAAGATTGAAGGCCAATAGTATCCTTTTCTGATAATCTTAAAAGCAGTGGTTTTAGCAAAAAAATGACCTCCTATGTGAATAACGGAATTTGGATAACCATGAGTTTCTTGCAACAATTTCCATTCTTCCTCATTGTTTACGCAACGAAGCAACACACCATTGACAGATCTTCTAATCAAGAATTCTCCTATAATGACATATCTATCATATTCGAGATAGAGACTTCTTCTTTGATGAGTGTCTAAGTTATCTAGACATTTTTGATTTTGCAAATAGTAAACCAAATTTTTATACCAAGGATGTTCAGACACAGGAAGGATTTGATTATCAATGTAGAATAGTGTTGATAGAGAACTATCATGTTCATCAATTTCTTCACTAGTTTTAGCATGTTGAGCTAAGTGAAGCGCTAAGTCACGTCCCTTGATGGTGTTAGAAGTCACGATAGTTAAATCATGCTCTTGGATCTTGTCAAGCCAATGTGCAAGCTTCTCTGGAAGATAAGTCTGCGAGAGAAAAAACTTGACAGCGGGTAAAGGGAATTTTACCAACGTGTGTTTACCTAAGATGAAGTGGCGAAGTTTTTCAACAACTTTAACACAAGAGAAATCATGTTTTTCAATAAAAGAATATTTAAACTCATCATCAGACAATATTTGAGTTATGTAAGCCACTGGTTTTCCATTACCTTGGTCATCACCTTGCATGAGGATAGAAAAAACTGTTTCCTCTGTGGCATTAGTATATATCATAAATTCCTTCTCAAAATGTGGCTTCGCCAGAACCAGTGTGGAACTGATTTCTTTCTTGATCCCTACAAAATCATTTTCAACATCGTCTTTCCAAGAAAAGGAATGATCTTGCTTAAGCAGATTGTGAATTGGCTTGACCATTACAACAAAATCAGGAACAAACCTATGGACAAAGTTAATAATCCCCATAAAATCTTTAACCTCCTTCTTGGAAGTGGGAGCAGGCAGATTTAGGATAGCAGCAATCCTTTCAGGATCAATGCTTATTCTTGAATTGGAGACAATTTGTCCAAGCAGCTTGCCCTTGGTAACGTCGAAAATAGACTTAGAAGGAATTAGAGAAATGCTAAATTTCCTGCATCGCATGAGAACTCTTTTAATATGACTAAAATGATCTGATCGATTTTTAGAGTACCCAGTTAAGTCATCAAGATAGATCTGAATAATCTTGTCTATTAAATCATCAAAAGCTATTTGCATAGATCTTTGAAAAGTGGCACCTGCATTAGATAATCCAAAAGGAATATGTTCATAAGCAAAAGTGTCCCAATGAGTAATAAAAGCGGTTTTATATTTATCTTCCCTTTTTACCTTGATTTGATTGTAACCATAAAAACCGTCAAGTAAGGACATCATCTGTGACCCTGCAACTTGCTGCAAAATCATTTCCATATTAGGGGAGAGGAAACTGATATTTTATTCTAGCTCGATTCAATGCACAAAAATCTACGCATAATCTGATTTGACCATTTTTTTTCCGAATGGGAACCAAATTAGAAACCCATTCTGAACGCTTAACTGGAAACATGATCCTAGCCTTTAAGATTTTTTCCAACTCCTTTTGAATAATTGCTTCCAGTGCAGGGTTAATGGGTCTTTGTTTTTTCCTAACTGGTTTTATTCCCTCCTTGATAGGAATGGCATGTTTTATAAGAGTGAGATCAAAACCATGAAGATCCTCATAAGACCAAGCAAAAACATCTTGAAATTCACCAAGCAGTCTGTAGAACTTCAATTTTTCTTCATCAGAACATTGGGCACCTATTTTAACATTCTTTGGAGACTTGAGTATTCCAATGTTCAAGGAAATGGTTTCACCCACTTTCCTTTTTGACTCCTCTTCTTTATGTTTCTCTTTGTTTCCTACATCACTCAATGAAAATGAACATTCTAGAGGAGTCAAGCCTTTAGGAATCTTGTTATCTTCCATTGATATAATTTCCTTAGGCTTATAAGGTCTATTTTGAATGAAAGCATAGATGCTCTTGTCACTAGGTAACACCTACCATGACTCTATATTTTTAGGGATATGTGGATGATACAGAGATTGAAAAGTACAATCAGGGCTTTGTGGCAGAATTTTCCAATTAGGAGAGGCTGCAAAAACAACTAACCGGTCAGCCATTGAGTTAAATTCCCTTTTAACATGAGTGATGTTGATATATAGTAGATTCCAGATAAGTGCCCAAACAGTTTGGGTGTAGTGTTTCATTAACTTGTTGCTAGGAGAGTATATCTTAAGTACAAGGTTTACAACAAGTTCAAAATCTCCAAAATCTGTAAGGTGATCACAACCCAGATTATAAGCATTTTCAATGCCTAACAGTGATGCCTTGAATTCAGTGACATTGTTTGTGCAAGAAAACTCTAACCTATAGTAAAATTTATAAGTTTTACCCATGGGAGAGTACAAGATAATACCATCTTTGTTTCCTTCGTTGGAGCATGAACCATCAAAGTGCATATGCCACATCCCGTTGTCTAAGTCAATTTTTTCCAAGGTAGTGTTGTCCTCCTTGACAAAGATAGAATACACTCCTAGGTCCTCCTCGATATAATTTACATTAGGTTGTGGGACACTTTATATGTAAGGTGAAATTCTTCCCTCTCTGAGGACTATGATGTTTTTACCATTCAGAGGAACGGATAACTGTGTCCCGTTGAGTGAGATATATCCACCCATCAAAACTTTCCAATCTCTTCCTAGGATGATTGAGTAGTTACTTACTGGCATATCGATTACCTGAATATTAAGGGTTGTCCTTATTTTAGGGTGTGTGCACAAAACCAAGGTCATGTACTTGATTTCACCTATGGTTGTTTTTTGTATACTATTATAAGAGAGCATGCTTCTAGCATTTTCATTTGTACAAGACAAGCCTAGCTCTTCCATAATAATCTTCGACATTACACTTGGGCCTGAACCATCATCAATGAGGCAACAATGGGCAATTTTATCCATAATATTTACATAAATATAAAACAGGGCTTTATTTACAGGGAATCTAAATTTATGTACACCTACTTTATTTACCGACGAATCCTCTTCATCTATCTCTTCAGAGAGGTTGGCTACAATAGAATCTTTTCCTTCCATGAAATGTTTTAGATGATTTTGTTGTTCAGGGACGACAACCATGTCCAGAAGGGTTGCATCTGCTTTGATGTTGGCCAACTAATTTAGAATGTTGTATTTGGAAGAGGGGAGAGGGGAGGTAGTTCCTTGACTGTCAAGAGCCTTAGGAACCTGAACAGTGGCAGCTGGTGAGAATAATTTTGGGATAGAATAAGTGTGGGGAGGATCATAATTTCTTTTGGGAGCATAGGATTTATTCCTAGTATTTATGATCATGACATCTTCTGGCTCTGCAAAGTCTAGGACAACAATGGTAGTTTTAGGTCTCTTACCAAATATTTTATCTATGGCATTCTTCTTTACCTCACATGTACTTTCCTCATGGTGTTCCTCGTAAAAGTTACACCAACTACGAGGCATGATAGCTTTAGGCTGAAATTTATTTTCATTTGGACTTCTAAAGGGGGGTGCAGAAGAAGATGAAGCTCTAGGGTAAGAGAGGACACATTTCCTTTCTGTTCATATGCTATCATTTGATTATTCATGTCTTGTACAAGTTATAAGAGGGCAGATATGTCTCTCTATTTAACTGAGTCTCCCTTAGGAAGAAATGTTCTTTCAAGTTGTTCTTCATACTCTAAGAAAGTATGCAGAGCGGAACCGAGGTTATCAATGGATTTTTCCTCAATCCTATGACGATATGGGCAAGGTAATGCATTATAATAATGCATGAAAGTGGCTTGGTTCTGAGGTCGAATGAGTTCATGGATTTGATTGCATAATTTGGTGAAATGCAAGTTGAAGGACTTGATAGTCTCACCATCCTTATAAGCGATGTTATTGTACTCCCGTAACTACTCGACTAGGATTTTGAATTTCCCATAGGTATATTTGAACCAATAGACTAACTCCTCCCAAGTAGATAAAATATTAGGAGGGAGATCGAAGAAATCGGCCGCATCCTTCCCTTCAAGGGAATTCACAAATAAACGCATACAAGTATCTTTTTCATTGGATCCTATGTTGTGACAAGGATTAGAAAATTCCACCAAGTGTTAATTTGTAGTGACAATGTTATTCCCTGAAAACCTAAGGAGATGTTCTTTGAATTTAGGAAGTGGAAGAGTAACATGTGCCAGGTTAAGAGGAGAGGAAACATGCCACGAGGTGGTTGTAGCATTTTCTTCAAACTGAAAAATCTCATACTTTTTAATGACTTTGGCAGGGTTTGTGGTATATTGGACAGGGACTTGGTGACTATATAATCTACCAATCAATGACGAAGTTGAATATTGAGATGAAGAAGCATCTCCAATGCCACCAGACACACCACTAGATGCCATATTTTGAATGATAGGTAAGGGAGAGAAAGACGAACTAGATTAATCAAACGCGGTTCTCCTTAGAGCACTTTGTTAGGTTGATAACACAACATTCCTTCTTCCTATTTCAGTAATAGGATTAATTTTCAGTGATAAACCTCTTCTTCTCCTAGAAAAACAAGGGTCTAAGGACATGAAAAGAAGATCAAAACTGAAGGAAAAACAAAGTTATGGTTGATTCCTAAGCTTTCTTTGCCTAGATTCCCAACGTTATTGAGCACTTATGTCTTGTTCAATTCCTTCCCATGAGCGAATAAGCTCAACCTAGGTATTAGCAGTATCTAAGATGGTATTAAACAAGTTTAAAGAAATGTTGGTATGATCTTGAAGACCGGGCTCAATATTAGGCTGCCTTGCAACAGGTATAGTCATTAACAAATGAAGCAGTCAAAGAATTAATATCATAAAAGTATATATATTCAATGATAATCAAGCATAAAAATAAACTAGAGAGATATGGAAGATCTCCCCAGTATGGTCGACAAATAAATGTTGAGGAAAAAAGATATGAACTAATCTTACTCAAGCATTTTCATATCTTGCTTGGCTAAGAAAAGATAGATGGGAATATCACCCTATGTTTATAGCCTCAAAATTTGTTTCAGAATCCATAAGTATTAGTTACAAGGGCTTAGGATGATTTTTTATAAATAAAATATTGTTGCAAAATTCAATATTTTTATATAATTTTCTGAATATAACAGATGCAAAAGTAAATGTGGAGACAAAACCAAAAATACCAAGTCACAAATTAACACATATGAGACAGAATAGCAATCGCTTATTTCATTCCAAGGAATCAAAAGAATTGTTCTCTTTACAAAAATCCCTAAGGGAGTTTGGACCAAATTCAAACTTAGATGTCCCCGATGAAAACCATACAAAAGGACTTCTGACAGAAAATAAAAAACTAAACTTTAAAAGTTGGATCATCTTGCCACAGATTGTTTCCCACACGACTCTGCACAATATCCTTTATCAGACATGAAATTTAATTCATAAATATACAAGTCTACACAGACTATCAAAGATAGATCAACACCTCTGAAAAACAAGTGTCTGAATGATGTAATTCAACCTTGAATCTGGCTATCTACAATAGGACCATGTTGTCATAAAAGAGAATCAGGCTTTTAATGAATTAAAGAATGAATGAAAACTGAACTATCTCAATAAAACTCAAGAGTAGACCTTAGTATGTTTTCTCCTTCTATTCTCCTCTTGTTCTTCCTTCTCTTTTTTCCTTTAAGCAATCGAAATCAGTTTAAGTAGTTCAACTACTTCTTTTAGTTAAGTTAACTAAAATTCAACTAACTTTTAGTTTAGGGGAAAAATTAATATAATAATAAAAAGGGTCTTTAATAAATAATAACTATTCGGTGGGACCCCTTGTGACTCCCTTTAGTTTCTTAACAAAAATAAACACAACTGGTCAATCAATCAAACGCATCCCTCCTTGTGACTCCCATCATCATCCTCATAATTTGAAAATTAATATCAATGATATTTTAAACCATATCCAAAAAATACAATATCCAAAATATCCAAAAATAGTATGATGTCCAAAAACTTCAGCAATCAACTGTTCTCAACAATCAATAAATAAATATACTCAAAAATCATATTTGCTACTTTGGGAGGCAATTTTCCCTTTGTTGTTGGTGTCTCCCTTTGACTTATTTGAATTAGCCTTAGGTTGTGTGGAGCCTTTAGGCTTGATCTCACTAATAACATGAGAGAAGTCATCTCTCAAGTGCATGCGAGATGAAACGAATTTGGATGAATGACTTGAGGGAGAGGATGGGGCAACAACTTTTCCTTTATCATGTGTATGGTGGGATTTGGTTTTGAGTATCTTTCTTGCATGGGAAGAATGTACAAGTGAGTGTGCAGGGGGAATTTGGAAAATTGGGTTAACCGGTGGAGGAGGAGAAGGTAGAGACAAATTGGGCCAGCCACGATGTTGGGAAACTGCTGGGTGAACAATCTCTTGCCATCCATCATTTTGAGGGACTTCATGTTTTAATGAGACATGAGGGGGAACTGTGATGAAAACCCCACTCCCTTCCCTCTAGAATTTTGGGGCTTCCCAAACTCCCGGTCTAGGATCGTTCAAGTCACCAAACCAAATGGTTCGTCGGGTTCTCGATGGAACCGATTTAACTTGACACATTCCCTTTACTTTCTCGACATAGGTTATTTGGCACCCACAAACTGTCGTCTTAGCACTTTTAGTTCTAAACGCCAATGATGCTAGCTCCTTGTGCTAGACTCCCTTCTTGATGTGACCATGGGCCAGCTCCCTTCATGATCCCGTGCTTTGGAACTTTCGCGAGCTGCTTGTTCCCCTTTTCCCCGATGTCCAAATCGACGAGTTCTTCGGGACTCGATCTACGTTCCATGTTCTTTTTGCGATAGATGGTTGTGATCAAGTCGTGAGTTAGGACTTCATGAGTCCTCTCCTCTTCCGACTCTGCTTCTCCCAATTGTGGATCAACGAAGTGTTTATCTCTCGCCACGCGTCCTATCCCAATGAACGACTAGGATTACTTCAGCTCCCAGCTCTTCGAGTATTCTCCTCTTGACTTTGCTCGAAGGGTTATTCCCTTGAAATGCATGGATCCCTGCCACATTCCCTTCCGGATCCAAAGGTCTGGATTGAAATCACTCTTCGCGACTTCGCGAAGGTCCACGTTTTCTCTCGACAAACTCTCGATCTTTTGCCACTTGTCTCCCCCGACGATGGACAATTTCTTTGCCTTCGGGACTTCGGCAAGTCCTCGACTCATTTACACACTTAGCGCAAATTCTTCTTTCGAGACTTAGACTGTTCTCGAAACTCCTTTTTCACTCCTTGCAGGGTTCTGCACAAACTCTTCTGTGATTTTTCTTGGCTTGAAAACCTCCGAAGTTCACCGTTCCTTTGTGACTTCCTCGTGCCCTCCTGGAAACTTCTTTCTCTTCCTCCTGATCTTTGTAATGGACTTACAATATCTTTGGTGCACTCCTTGAGGTCAGCTAATTTGTTCGACGACCTCTCCCTTTGCCTCCTGAAGGGTTTAAGGCATCTCCTTTCCTTTGTCGATGCACTCTTGCAAAGCCTTCCTTCTTTAGAATGTTCAGCAATTCTTGGATTCTCTTAAGTACTTCAACACTTCCAACTGTGTTTTCCTTTTGCATGCTCACACTAGCTTGATGCCCTCCTGGAAGAGTGTTTCAGAGTGTTCAGTAACTCTGAACTGTGCTTCTTCCCACATAGTATTTCCTTCCAAGGCACTTAACCACCTTGAAATTTCTCCCCGAGTCTATGAATTAATCTAGTATGCTCTCCTGGCAGTCTCTCTTTTGACTCCACTGAGTTCAGACATGCACTCCTTGCGTTGGCTCATAGAGTTTCCACCCTCTGTCGCGCACTCCTTGCACTTAGCCTAGAGAACCAAACTTAACTCAACACACTCTCGAATATAAAACTGTATCTCTATCCCTACAAACAATTTCTAACATTCATCTACAATTCAAATGCTTGTAAACGACATTCATAACACAACATCCATTACACAGAAATTGAAAACAGAAAAAACTGTCATTTTCTATTAATAGTGGAATGTCAAATCACAATAGTGGAGTTCGAGTTACAACTGAGTCTCGACTCTCTGCATTTCTCTACCTACAGCCTAACCAAACTTCTACTTGGCAACAATACAAAGATTTATACAAGAGGGGCTCGACAAGCTTCCCTCGCAAGCTAAACTAGTGGTGTCAAATCACTATTCAAAACGTCTGCCTAAGGCCAAATTATAATGATGGTAATATGCTCCAAATCGGATGCAGATCCCTCCTACCGTCATCCACTTAATGGTGACCTTATCTCTAGCTTGTGCGAAGGCACAACTTTGGCTCTTCCAGCTTGTCCTCATAAATTCCTGGATCACGCCTTAGATTCTCGAGGCAAAATGAGAGCGAAGCGCCTCTCCTTCCTTAAATGTGCACCACGTGTGTTAATTAGCTGGCACATGCTGAGGTGGTGCGATGCTCCTGTATCATACTCTACGACTACAAAAATCATGATCTCATGCTCATGAGATTTCTAGCGCGACTGAAATCCACTTGGATCCCAAACTTTCCTATGGATTTGTCTCTCAGTTCCTCTGCTCCGCTGCTTCTGCTCCTGCATCATCCTCACTGCTCGTGCATGTTTCCTCCTGTGTAGCTTTCTTGTGTTGACCACTTCCTCTTCCGATCCCAACATCGACTTTCTTACCTTCTCGATCACCTCGTCTAGCTTCTCCACTGGCTGGCTTTCCTTCTGTAGACTAAATTGCCACATTTCTTCCTTGTCCATGGAAAAATCATGTTGATTTCCCAAGTCATATTCTTCGTTTGTGGCCTTAGCTTGCCACTCTGTTGTAGATTCCACCCTGCAGACTTCTCATCACTGAATTGTCTCTTAGCTTCTCCTCCCGACAGATTGTCTCCTGTCAGTTCTACAGCTAGTTCCATATAGCTTCCACCAACTGCTCCTCATGCTGGTGTGTCTCCTCTAGCATGGATATCTCTTGGCATCCACCTTCTGGTTTTGGATTATCTAACCAATCCTCCAGTGCCTTTAACTCCAATTCCCACTTAGTGAGTAACTCAACTGGGCGTCCTCCTCCTTTTGGGACAGACATCAGTATATGTTCCTTCTCCTCCATGACAATCTCATCTTTCTGTACTTCTGTCATATTTGCAACATCTGTGTTAGCCTCTCCCCAGCCTCTTGGTAGGAATATCTCGACCCCTCTAATGATCAGAACACTCCTCTAATCCTTCTCTTCGATGGTAGAAGTTCTCAACTTCTCATCATCTTCATTCACACGATTCACAGTTTTGTGTGAATCTCCATCTGAGCGAGGCTTTTCTTCCACTTCCTCCTCACCTATCAACGTCCTCTGACATGAAATCTCAGCTGAGCTCATCTCTCCTACCTTGCCCACCTGGCAATCTGGGATGTCTCCTCTGCCCACCTGGTATTTTGCGAGATCCATTGACCCCTCCTCATTGCCCACCTAACAACTTACAAGACCCTTGCTAGACCTCTTTCCCTCATCACTGAGGTTTTCAGCATGCCTCAGCCACCTTTTTAACATCTGTTGTTGCTCTCTAGCCATCAACTTCCGAACAAGCCAACTAGATTTTCTCCTTAAAGGCCATTCGTACCTCCAACGCGCCTTTTCCTCCTGTTGCATCTTGAATGCTAACTTCTCCATCTGTGCTCGGATTTCACTGAGCTCATTTTCCATCTCCGCTCATATTTTCTGCAAATGGACTTCTCCTCGACCATGTTTATGACCTTGAACGACCATTTTTTTACTTCATCTACAACCCACCTGGTTGTTTATCATCTACTATACACCTTGCAATAGCTTCAACAGAGAACTACACTCTGCCTCCCTAGATTATAGAAATCAATTATGCATTAGCTCTGATGACTCCTTTCACTGTCCCCTTTGTCTACGATCTGCATACAAAACAAGCTTTGATACCACTCTTGTATCAGAGTATTTTCTTTATCTCCTTCGTTCCGCCTGAAAATAAAATTAGGCTCTGATACCAGTCTTGGCGCAAACCCCACCCCCTTCCCTCTAGAATTTTGGGGCTTCCTGAACTCCCGGTCTAGGATCGTTCAAGTCACCAAACCAAATGGCTTGTCGGTTTCCCAATGGAACCTATTTAACTTGAAATATGCCCTTTAATTTCTCGACGCAGGTTATGTGGCACCCGTAGACCCTCTCCTTAGCTCTTTCAATTCTTAACGCCAATGCTGCTAGCTCCCCATGCTAGACTCCCTTCTTGATGTGACCACGGACTATGATCATGGTCTAGCTCACTTCGTGATCCCGTGCTTTGGAACTTTCGTGAGTCGTTTGTTCCCCTTTTCTCCGATGTCCAAATCGGCAAGTTCTTCGGGACCCGATCTACGGTCCACGTTATTTTTGTGATCGACGGTTGTGATCAAGTCATGATTTTAGACTTCACGATTCCTCTCCTCTTCCAACTCTGCTTCTCCCGATTGCGGATCACCAAAGTGTTGATCTCTCGCCACGCGTCCTATCCCAATGGACGACTAAGATTACTTCGGCTCCCAACTCTTCGGGCATTCTCCTCTTAACTTTCCTCAAAGGGTTATTCCCCAAAAATGTGTGGATCTGATCCAGGTGGATATTGGTTTCCACCCACATTTTCTGACTGGCTCAAAACAGTTTTCTGACAATTTTGGCAATTTACTATTTTTAGCAGTTTTTAACTTCCAGGGCCATCTTTTGGGCCT
>JASDQU010375169.1:29202-42273 GCA_032191745.1 Picea mariana | reverse complement strand
TGGGAGAAGCAGAGTCGGAAGAGGAGAGGACTCATGAAGTCCTAACTCGCAACTTGATCACAAACATCGATCGCAAAAATAACATGGAACGTAGATCGAGTCCTGAAGAACTCGCCGATTTGGACATCGAGGAAAAGGGGAACAAGCAGCTCATGAAAGTTCCAAAGTACGAGATCATGAAGGGAGCTGGTCCATGGTCATAGTCCATGGTCACATCAAGAAGGGAGTCTAGCATGAGGAGCTAGCATCATTGGCATTCAGAACCGAAAGTGCTAAGGCGACGGTTTGTGGGTGCCAAATAACCTGCATTGAGAAAGTAAAGGGCATGTGTCAAGTTAAATCGGTTCCATCGAGAACCTGACGAAAAATTTGGTTTGGTGACTTGAATGATACTAGACTGGGAGTTCAGGAAGCCCCAAAATTCCAGAGGGAAGGGAGTGGGGTTTGCACCACAGTTCCCCCTCATGTCTCATTACAACCTGAAGTCCCTCAAAATGATGGATGGCAAGAGATTGTTCACCTAGCAGTCTCCCAACATCGTGGTTGGCCCAATTTGTCTCTACCTTCTCCTCCTCCACTAGTTAACCCAATTTTCCAAATTTCCCCTGCACACTCACCTGTACATTCTTCCCACGCAAGAAAGAGACTCAAAACCGAATCCCACCATACACATGATAAAGGAAAAGTTGTTGCCCCATCCTCTCCCTCAAGTCATTCAGCCAAATTCGTTTCATCTCGCATGCACTTGAGAGATGACTGCTCTCATGTTATTAGTGAGATCAAGCCTAAAGGCTCCACACAACCTAAGGCTAATTCAAATAAGTCAAAGGGAGACACCAACAACAAAGGGAAAATTGCCTCCCAAAGTAGCAAATATGGTTTTTGAGTATATTTATTTATTGATTGTTGAGAACAGTTGATTGCTGAAGTTTTTGGACATCATACTATTTTTGGATATTTTGGATATTGTATTTTTTGCATATGGTTTAAAATATCATTGATATTAATTTTCAAATTATGAGGATGATGATGGGAGTCACAAGGAGGGATGTGTTTGATTGATTGACTAGCTGTGTTTATTTTTGTTAAGAAACTAAAGGGAGTCACAATGGGTCCCACCGAATAGTTATTATTTATTAAAGACCCTTATTATTATATTAATTTTTCCCCTAAACTAAAAGTTAGTTGAATTTTAGTTAACTTAACTAAAAGAAGTAGTTGAACTACTTAAACTATTTTTGATTGCTTAAAGGAAAAAAGAGAAGGAAGAACAAGAGGAGAATAGAAGGAGAAAACATACTAAGGTATGCTCTTGAGTTTTATTGAGATAGTTCAGTTTTCATTCATTCTTTAATTCATTAAAAGCCCGATTCTCTTTTATGACAACATGGTCCTATTGTAGATAGCTAGATTCAAGGCTGAATTACATCATTTAGACACTTGTTTTTCAGAGGTGTTGATCTATCTTTGATAGTCTGTGTAGACTTGTCTGTTTATGAATTAAATTTCATGACTGATAAAGGATATTGTGCAGAGTCGTGTGGGAAACAATCTGTGGCAAGATGATCCAAATTTTAAAGTTTAGTTTTTTATTTTCTATCATAAGTCCTTTTGTATGGTTTTCATCGGGGACATCTAAGTTTGAATTTGCTCCAAACTCCCTTAGGGATTTTTGTAAAGAGAACGATTCTTTTGATTCCTTGGAATGAAAAAGCGATTGCTATTTTGTCTCATATGTGTTAATTTGTGACTTGGTATTTTTGGTTTTGTCTCCACATTTACTTTTTCATCTGTTATATTCAGAAAATTATATAAAAATATTGAATTTTGCAACAATCTTTTATTTATAAAAAATCATCCTAATCCCTTGTAGCTAATACTTATGGATTATGAAACAAATTTTGAGGCTATAAACATAGGGTGATATTCCCATCTATCTTTCCTTAGCCAAGCAAGATATGAAAATGCTTGAGTAAGATTGGTTCATATCTTTTTTCCTCAACATTTATTTGTCGACCATACTGGGGAGATCTTCCATATCTCTCTAGTTTATTTTTATGCTTGATTATCATTGAATATATCTACTTTTATGATATTGATTCTTTGACTATTTCATTTCTTAATGACTGTACCTATTGCAAGGCAACCTAATATTGAGCCCGGTCTTCAAGATTAGACTAACATTGCTTTAAACTTGTTTAATACCATCTTAGATACTGCTAATACCCAAGTTGATCTTATTCGCTCATGGGTAGGAATTGAACAAGACATAAGTGCCCAATAATGTTGGGAATCTAGGCAAAGAAAGCTTAGGAATCAGCCATAACTTTGTTTTTCCTTCAGTTTTGATTTTCTTTTCATGTCCTTAGACCCTTGTTTTTCTAGGAGAAGAAGAGGTTTATCACCGAAAATTAATCCTATTTCTGAAATAGGAAGAAGGAAGGTTGTGTTGTCAACCTAACAAAGTGCTCTAAGGAGAACCATGTCTAATTAATCTAGTTCATCTTTCTCTCCCTTACCTATCATTCAAAATATGGCATCTAGTGGTGTGTCTAGTGGCACTGGAGATGCTTCTTCATCTCAATATTCAACTTCGTCAGTGATTGGTAGATTATATAGTCACCAAGTCCCTGTCCAATATACCACAAACCCTGCCAAAGTCATTAAAAAGTATGATATTTTCCAGTTTGAAGAAGATGCTACAACCACCCCGTGGCATGTTTCCTCTCCTCTTAACCTAGCACTTGTTACTCTTCCACTTCCTAAATTCAAAGAACATCTCCCTAGGTTTTTAGGGAATAACACTGTCACTACAAATTAACACTTGGTGGATTTTTCTAATCCCTGTCACAACATAGGATCCAATGAAAACGATACTTGTATGCGTTTATTTGTGAATTCCCTTGAAGGGAAGGATGCGGCCAATTTCTTCGATCTCCCTCCTAATATTTTATCTACTTGGGAGGAGTTAGTCTATTGGTTCAAATATACCCATGGGAAATCCAAAATCCTAGTAGAGTAGCTATAGGAGTACAATAACATCGCTTATAAGGATGGTGAGACTATCAAGTCCTTCAACTTGCATTTCACCAAATTATGCAATCAAATCCCTGAACTCATTTGACCTCAGAACCAAGACACTTTCATGCATTATTATAATGCATTACCTTGCCCATATCGTCATAGGCTTCAGGAAAAATCGATTGATAACCTCGGTTCCACTCTGCATACTTTCTTAGAGTATGAAGAACAACTTGAAAGAACATTTCTTCCTAAGGGAGACTCAATTAAACAGAGAGACATGTCTACCCTCTTATAACTTGTACAAGACATGAATAATCAAATGATAGCATATGAATAGAAAGGAAATGTGTCCTCTCTTACCCCCAGAGCTTCATCTTCTTCTACACCCCCCTTTAGAAGTCCAAATGAAAATAATTTTCATCCTAAAGCTATCATGCCTCGTAGTTGGTGTAACTTTTATGAGGAACACCATGAGGAAAGTATTTGTGAGGTAAAGAAGAATGCCAGAGATAAAATATTTGGTAAGAGATCTGAAACTACCATTGTTGTCCTAGACTTTGCAGAGCCAAAAGATGTCATGATTATAAATACTAGGAATAAATCCTGTGCTCCCAAAAGAAAATATGATCCTCCCCACACTTATTCTATCCCAAAATCATCCTCATCAGCTGCTACTGTTCAGGTTCCTAAGGCTCCTGACAGTCAAGGAACTACCTCCCCTCTCCCCTCTTCCAAATACAACATTCTAAATTAGTTGGCCAACATCAAAGCAGATGCAACCCTTCTGGACATGGTTTTCATCCCTGAACAACAAAAGCATCTAAAACATTTCATGGAAGGAAAAGCTTCTATTGTAGCCAACCTCTCTGAAGAGATATATGAAGAGGATTCGTCGGTAAATAAAGTAGGTGTACATAAATTTAGATACCCTATAAATAAAGCCCCATTTTATATTTCTGTAAATATTATGGATAAAATTGCCCATTGTTGCCTCATTGACGATGGTTCGGGCCCAAGTGTAATGTCGAAGATTATTATGGAAGAGATAGGCTTGTCTTGTACAAATGAAAATGCCAGAAGCATGCTCTCTTATAATAGTATACAAAAAACAACCATAGGTGAAATCAAGGACATGACCTTGGTTTTGTGTGCACACCCTGAAATAAGGACAACCATTAATATTCAGGTAATTGATATGCCAGTAAGTAACTACTCAATCATCCTAGGAAGAGATTGGAAAGCTTTGACGGGTGGATATATCTCACTCAACGGGATGCACTTATCCGTTCCTCTGAATGGTAAAAACATCATAGTCCTCAGAGAGGGAAGAATTTCACCTTACATATAAAGTGTCCCACAACCTAATGTAAATTATATCGAGGAGGACCTAGGAGTGTATTCTATCTTTGTCGAGGAGGACAACACTACCTTGGAACAAATTGACTTAGATAATGGGATGTGGCATATGCACTTTGATGGTTCATGCTCCAACGAAGGAAACAAAGATGGTATTATATTGTACTCTCCCGTAGGTAAAACTTATAACTTTTACTATAGGTTAGAGTTTTCTTTCACAAACAATGTCACTGAATTCAAGGCATTACTGTTAGGCATTGAAAATGCTTATAATTTGGGTTGTGATCACCTTACAGATTTTGGAGATTCTGAACTTGTTGTAAACCTTGTACTTAAGATATACTCTCCTAGCAACAAGTTAATGAAACACTACACCCAAACTATTTGGGCACTTATCTAGAATCTACTATATATCAACATCACTCATGTTAAAAGGGAATTTAACTCAATGGTTGACTGGTTAGTTGTTTTTGCAGCCTCTCCTAATTGGAAAATTCTGCCACAAAGACCTGATTGTACTTTTCAATCTCTGTATCATCCACATATCCCTGAAAATATAGAGTCACAGCAGGTGTTCCCTAGTGACAAGAGCATCTATGCTTTCATTCAAAATGGACCTTATAAACCTAAGGAAATTATATCAATGGAAGATAACAAGATTCCTAAAGGCTTGACTCCTCTAGAATGTTCATTTTCATTGAGTGATGTAGGAAACAAAGAGAAACATAAAGAAGAGGAGTCGAAAAGGAAAGTGGGTGAAACCATTTCCTTGAAAATTGGAATACCCGAGTCTCCAAAGAATGTTAAAATAGGTGCCCAATGTTCTGATGAAGAAAAATTGAAGTTCTATAGACTGCTTGGTGAATTTCAAGATGTTTTTGCTTGGTCTTATGAGGATCTTTGTGGTTTTGATCTCGCTCTTATAAAACATGCCATTCATATCAAGGAGGGAATAAAACAAGTTAGGAAAAAACAAAGACCCATTAACCCTACACTGGAAGCAATTATTCAAAAGGAGTTGGAAAAAATATTAAAGGCTAGGATCATGTTTCCAGTTAAGTGTTCAGAATGGGTTTCTAATTTGCTTCCCATTCGGAAAAAAACTGGTCAAATCAGATTATGCGTAGATTTTTGTGCATTGAATCGAGCTAGAATAAAATATCAGTTTCTTCTCCCCTAATATGGAAATGATTTTGCAACAAGTTGTAGGGTCACATATGATGTCCTTACTTGACGGTTTTTATGGTTACAATCAAATCAAGGTAAAAAGGGCAGATAAATATAAAACCGCTTTTATTACTCATTGGGACACTTTTGCTTATGAACATATTCCTTTTGTCTTATCTAATGCAGGTGCCACTTTTCAAAGATCTATGCAAATATCTTTTGACGATTTGATCGGTAAGATTATTCAGATCTATCTTGATGACTTAACTGTGTACTCTAAAAATCGATCAGATCATTTTAGTCATATTAAAAGAGCTCTCATGCGATGCAGGAAATTTCACATTTCTCTAAATCCTTCTAAGTCTATTTTCGGCGTTACCAAGGGCAAGCTGCTTGGACACATTGTCTCCAATTCAAGAATAAGCATTGATCCTGAAAGGATTGCTGCTATCCTAAATCTGCCTACTCCCACTTCCAAGAAGGAGGTTAAAGATTTTATGGGGGTTATTAACTTTGTCCGTAGGTTTGTTCCTGATTTTGTTGTAATGGTCAAGCCAATTCATAATCTGCTTAAGCAAGATCGTTCCTTTTCTTGGAAAGATTATGTTGAAAATGCTTTTGTAGGGATCAAGAAAGAAATCAGTTCCACACTGGTTCTGGCGAAGCCACATTTTGAGAAGTAATTTATGATATATACTAATGCCACAGAGGAAGCGATTTTTTCTATCCTCATGCAAGGTGATGACCAAGGTAACGGAAAACCAGTGGCTTACATAATTCAAATATTGTCTGATGATGAGTTTAAATATTCTTTTATTGAAAAACATGATTTCTCTCATGTTAAAGCTATTGAAAAACTTCGCCACTTCATCTTAGGTAAACGCACGTTGGTAAAATTCCCTTTACTCACTGTCAAGTTTTTTCTCTCGCAGACTTATCTTCCATGGAAGCTTGCACATTGTCTTGACAAGATCCAAGAGCATGATTTAACTATCACGACTTCTAACACCATCAAGGGACATGACTTAGCGCTTCACTTAGCTCAGCATGCTAAAACTAGTGAAGAAATTGATGAACATGATAGTTCTCTATCAACACTATTCTACATTGATAATCAAATCTTTCCTGTGTCTGAACATCCTTGGTATAAAAATTTGGTTTACTATTTGCAAAATCAAAGATGTCTAGATAACTTAGACACTCATCAAAGAAGAAGTCTATATCTCGAATATGCTAGATATGTCATTATAGGAGAATTCTTGATTAGAAGATATGTCGATGGTGTGTTGCTTCGTTGCGTAAACAATGAGGAAGAATGGAAATTGTTGCAAGAAACTCATGGTTATCCAAATTCTATTATTCACATAGGAGGTCATTTTTCTGCTAAAACCACTGCTTTTAAGATTATCAAAAAAGGATACTATTGGACTTCAATCTTTCGTGATTCTTATGTTTTTCGAGATCTTGTGACAAGTGCCAGAAATTTCTTGGGAAAGAATGAATTTCAGCCATGCCATTACAACCTGTCCTCCTAGAATTTCCTTTTTCAAAGTGCGGGTTGGACTTTATTGGTTCTATTAATCCTCCATCTTCAGAAGGACAAGTCTTTATCTTGACAACCACAAACTATTTAACAAAATGTGCTGAAGTTGTCCCACTTAAAAATTCAACATATGAGCAGGTGATTTCTTTCCTTGAAAACAATATTTTTTCTAGATTTGATCTTCCTTTGGAAATTATTACAGACAATGGTCCCACTTTTATTTCTGCTAAGCTGACCCAATTTTTAGCTAAGTTGGGAGTTAAAAATTTTACCTCATCATCTTATTACCCCCAAGGAAATGGGTAGGTCGAGTCTACCAACAAGAATCTGGTGAGAATTATCAAAAGGCTCATCGAAGATAAGCTTCATCAATGGCACACTCTCCTCACTTACTCCCTTTGGGAAGATCGAACTACCACCAAGGTGAGCATTGGTTGCACTCTTTTCCAGCTTGTTTATGGTCAAGAAGACATTCTGCCTACTGAGCTAGAGCTTTCCTCCTTAAGGTTAATGCTATAGGTCGAAGAAATAAATTATTCTGATTTTTCTCAAAGAATGAATGCACTCCAGGCTTTAGAGGAGAAAAGGACATTTGCCTTGGGTAATATAAAGAGAAGACAACAGACTGTTAAAAAATATTTCAACAAGAGTGTCAAAACTGTCAAATTTAAAGTCGATGAGAAGGTACTATTGTGGGATTCAACTCATGCTGATAGAGGAAGACATTCAAAGTTTCAAAAACTATGAATAGGTCCTTTCAAGATTGTTTTTGTCCTGGGTGAAAATTATTATATTCTAAAGGATTTACATGAGAGATTGTTTTCATACAACACTAATGGTTCCCACTTAAAACATTACGTGGAACCAACTTGAAGAGTTTAATGATGTTTGGATTGTTTCTGTATTTTAGTTGTTTTAGATTTCTTCTTTCATATTAGTAGTTTTCCATTTCTGCTATTTTCATTTTCTATCATTTCATTTCTGGTCATTTCAATTTTACTGTTTCATTTCTGTTATGATATTTCTAGCTTTTTGTTCTTTTGACTTCAATTTTTGTCAAAAATAAAATGTTGGATCAATTTTTCCATAGTGATACTTTTGCAAAGTATTGTTAATCAATAACAATCAATATTACACGGTTTTTATGATGTTCCCCATGAAGGCATCATTGAATTTGTTATATTCTTTCACTATTGTTTTATGAGATAGTTGGTTATATCCCACTTCTACTTTCTATTTCTTCATCCATTTCGAGATTCAAAAGAGCAATTTCCGAAAAATTTTCTCCCTGAAGTCAAGAGAAAATTTTAGTTGAATGATTATGCTTACAGGGGTAAACCCCCTCATACTTAACACTTTTCATGAGTTATTCCCAAATTCTCGGTCATTTTTCCATTAAATCTTCTCACTTCCCCCTGTTGCATAATCATTTTGATTTATATCTTCTTGATCTGATGTTACTTGGTTTGGGAAACCAAACATTCTAAGTTCTTAATATGTTGGAAACAAATTTCCCTATGGATTCACCAATTTGTTGATGATTAAAATCGTAACGATGAATTCCGCCCACAAATTATTGCTAAAGCCCTATTATTTAACTATGCTAATAATATAATACTAGTATGTGGGACCCCCTTGTAGACTAGAGGTGCAAGGATAGACATATCAAACATTTTTTTTGCTACTGTTTTGATGCTGCCTACACAATCCTACATGGTTGACAGTGCAGTCTTGGTTTCATTTTGACATAGTAACAAGTGGAGGATGCATTTTATGGAATGATTCTTGCGATCCAAAACATTTTTATTTTTATGATGGGCATGTATTTACAGTTGCTATGATTTAACCATGTCACTAATCATTGTGATCAATTACCTAGCCACATATATGCAAGAGATATATTAGTGATAACATAATCAAAACAAAGAAAGAAAAACCTATGGAAAAACCCTAAAGGGAAAGAATATATGTTTGAGTTATGATAAAGGGTTATATGCAAATGGAAAGGTAAAAGGATGTTAGTGTTAGTCCTAACTATTATTCTATGGTTGGTTAGTGGGCTATGAAAATTTCATTAGATTTGAATTGGGCGCATATAACATTGCAATATGTATGATGGCATAGAATTGTGGCAAGGGTTAACGTGTAAATGATATTGGGTGGCACACTATGCAAAGGATATCATTGTAGATTTCAAATGGTTTGGCATTGAATACATGGTTTAATTGATTGGTGAATGTTTGTCTGTCTCATACTTTGAATTGAATAGGCAAGGAGATGGAAGCGACGTGCATTGTACTGCATGTCACTCCATACTCCCCCTATCGGCCGTCACCCTAGCATTATTCGTTGTTGAATTTTCATTCTGTTGGTTGTGAAGCTCTGCATTTCAGGCTCTTGGAAAGAAGAAGGCTTGACCAACTCTCCCTTTTAAGCATTTTTCTACATGTATGATTCTTTTTCTCTCCATCCATGAAGTATTCTCTGTTGTATGAACAAATAATGGCTCAGTGATGCTTGGATTCTGTGTGTTCTTGAGAATTTCAATTGTGTAAATGTGTGTTATATCTCTCTGTGATGACTATAAAATGTTTCATATTTCAAGCAAAAGAATTGGGTTTTTTTTAAGTTGTGCATTGACTGGTTTCTCGGTCAGTTTAATATCGTGATGGGTATCTGTGGATAATAAGTGAATGTGGTACATATCACTTTGTATTGATGGTGGAGGGTTTCATTCTGTGTGTTACCGTCGATTATTTCATTCCCTCACAGTCATGATTGCAACCCTTATCCAGTCTCGTTCGGATTGCCAGTAGTTGATGTGTTATTTCTTCAAGCCCCGAGTCATGGTCATTGGTTTATTCTTATTGTATTTTCACCAAAGTATCCCAAGATCTAGTCTTGGGGTGTCCATAACATTAATATGTACTGTATGGTTGTGGGATGATACAAGTTATACCTCGATGTTATGTCAAAAGGATGTATGCGTCCTCATTGGTATTGTTGTCAGGTTGTTTGACTCTTAAGTAAATGGATATAGATGTTATATCTCTGTGTGTTCTTTTAATAATTGTCCCTGTTCAATTAACTTTTCCTCTCCTCTGCAAGTTTTAAATTCACTATGTGCATTGGGTTATTATCTGCTTTCCTTTTCTCTCCTCGGGTGTTAATCATTGGTCTTGTCCAAGACTTGGAGTAATAAGAGGATGTTGTGGCTCATTATTGTATCTTTTTCGAGGGTATTCTGCCTATGATTGATAAGTATTGGAAGACCTCCATCTCTCTATGTTATGGTTAAATGATGACCATGCTCTTGTTGTCTCCCTGCATTTGATTGTGACAGACCCGATAGGATTTCCAATTGTCTTTGCTCCCTTCGTGAACCTTCTTGGTTGTCAAATGTGAGTTTATTAGTGGAATGCTTATGGAGGTTTTTTGTCGAGTCTTTGTCTCATCTTTCTATGATAAAATTAGTTGAACAGTTATAGGTGCTTGCATACAGTTGAGAACTATCTTCTTTCATTATGGTTTCATTCACTGTGTTTTTAATAGTGTGGTCTTGATTGTAATTGGAAACACCTGTGGTTTTGCTAGGCCTGATCAGGGTTATGGTTAATTTTAAAAATAATGCCTGTGTGTAATTGGTTATGTTCACTTCATATATATTATTGGATCATTGTACATATTACCAATGGTTTTAAAAGGAAGTTATATCAACAATGATAAGGCTCGGGTTTTATGTTCACTGTTGTTTCATTGCAATATCTTGTCGATTAATATGATGAAGACTGTGTGTGATTGAGCATATTTTGGAAGTCTGTTCGTATTTGAAAAAATACCTGTGTATATTTTAATTAGGCCCAATTGTAAATTAGTAAATAGTGGATGTTGATTATTATTGTGATGCACTATGGACTATCAAGGATGGATGTCGAGCATATTACTATGCATTGTTAAATAAAGGATCTAGGATCAACACTTTGTTAAACAAGATTGTTGAGTGGAAAGGTTGTTTTTTTTATGAGTTATGATTGGACAGACTGTTGTGAATTGAGAAATTCTAGAAAATTTAAATACTGGGACAACAAACACTTGGTACACAATTGAGAAACAATGAATATTGGTGCCTTTTGGATTGATTTTTATACAGAGTTATGATTATTGATTACTTAATTTGTTTTACGAACAATATCCATTAATTTCCCTGTCATTCTCTCACTTTTTCACATATTACGAATCCCCTCACATTCCCAGATTCACTTTGCACACCCTGTTCTTAAAATTAAATTATAATTAAATGGAAACTCTATATTACAACAATTAAAGGATGACACATAGATGGGTTATAGTTGATATGTTTTGTTATTGCATCACAGTTGATTGTTTAATGATTTGTTGAGCAATAATCATGATATACTCCCTTTCATTTTGTCACTTTTCCGCTCATTTCAACCCCCTCAGATATCCGAGAACCCTTATTCACCCCCTTCTTATTGACAAGTATTACATGATTTTATGGATTGGATTGCATGGGTCTGATGTGTTTCTGAGCCAAAATTTGTTTCATATTTAAAGAGATGTCATGTATGGTTTGTTTAAGAAGCTAGTTGCTAATAAACATTGCATACAAGAATGAGCTTCTTCAATAGAGGAAGACATGGCTGAAATAACAGGGGAAGAGGAAATTGGAACAGAGGCCTTAGAAGGCCAAGATTTTCGATACATTTTGATGCAGATCCACAAGAGTTAAACCAACTTTTCCAAGATGGATTTTTCAACTGGATTGGACAAGGGGTAGTCCAACCTAGGATAGAAAGGCCTCCCTTCCAACCCCAACATGTCCTTGGTATCCCAGTTCTCCCTCATGTATCATTACAACCTGAAGTCCCTGAAAATGATGGATGGCAAGAGATTGTTCACCCAAAAATATCCCAACATCGTGGCTGCCCAATTTGTCTCTACCTTCTCCTCCTCCACTGGTTAAACCAATTGTCAAAATTTCCCCTACACACTCACGTGTACAATCTTCCCATGCAAGCAAGAGACTCAAAAACGAATCCCACCATAGACATGATAAAGGAAAATCTGTTGCTTCCCCTCCTCTCCCTCAAGTGATTCAACCAAATCCATTTCATCCCGCATGCACTTGAGAGATGCCTGCTCTCATGTTATCAGTGAGATCAAGCCTAAAGGCTCCACACATCCTAAGGCTAATTCAGAGAAGTCAAAGGGTGACAACAATAACAAAGGGAAAATTGCCTCCCAAAGTGGCAAATATGGTTTTCGAGTATATTTATTTATTGATTATTGAGAACAGTTGACTGTTGAAGTTTTTGGAAAACATACTATTTTTGGATAATTTGGATATTATATTTTTTGGATATGGTTTAAAATATCATTGATATTAATTTTCAAATTATGAGGATGATGATGGGAGCCACAAGGAGGGATGTGTTTGATTGATTGATTAGTTGTGTTTATTTTTGTTAAGAAACTAAAGGGAGTCACAAGGGGTCCCACCTACTAGTTATTATTTATTAAAGACTCTTATTATTATTATATTAATTTTTCCCCTAAACTAAAAGTTAGTTGAGTTTTAGTTAACTTAACTAAAAGAAGTAGTTGAACTACTTCAAATAATTTTGATTGCTTAAAGGAAAAAAAAGAAGGAAGAACAAGAGGAGAATAGAAGGAGAAAGAATACTAAGGTCTGCTCTTGAGTTTTATAAGGAGAATAGAAGGAGAAATCATATCGGGCCGCAGGAAACTACGCCCGAGCCTGCTCCGAGAGGAGATTATTCGAGTCCCGAGGAACCTACTATTTCTGACCTTGGAGTGGAAGCTCTCGGGCCAGCCAACCCTTCGATCATTGACTTGTTGACACCAATATTAGTACCAGTTGTCCCTCCGAAGGTGACACCTTATGAGCGTGAGATAGTCTTACAAGCAGTCATGGAAGCAAATGTTGATACTTCGTCTGG
>JASDQU010375169.1:8767-21868 GCA_032191745.1 Picea mariana | reverse complement strand
GTAAAAGAGCCAAGCCTTAGCACATTTTTTAAAATAAATAAATCTTGTTGATTGATCAATCATAGGAGACTTCTAAAACTAGGTTGAAAATAGTCATTCCACTCATTTATAGATCAGAAACGAAAAGGCATGACCTCATTTGTATAATTCATTTTAAAATCATGAAGATGGATAGAAGATAGGGGATGAATGAAACTGAAAGAAAAAGCCAAGTATCTGGTCTTCCTTTCAATAGAAGAAATAACACTGAACTTCAAATATCTGAACACAGGTCTTGTCTCACTCATAGAAAGACAGAGGAAAGGCTGTGAACAAATAAAACTTGTAAATAAGGCAAAACGATTAAGATGTAGGTCTTGTTCTACTCACGAAAAAACAGAGGAAAAATTGCACTTTAAGGAATGCTTTAAACTAGCTACAGCAGAGGTATTACTGAATTGTAACCATTACAAGCTGAAATAATGAATGGAAGGAAGAAAGAGCAGTGATGAAAACTTCAGAAAAAATAATATAGGAAGAAGACAGAATTAGACAGTGACAAAGTATAGAATCTCTTGGCACTCTGTTCTATATTTGCTGAAAAAGAATGCATTACAAACCCAGCCTCCAAAAGGCTCCCGGGATGTTTTTTTTTTCACCTCTTTTTTGTTACCTACATCTATCTTTTAAAAGAAAGATCTGAAACTCTTTGTGTTCTAGGAATCTGAAGCGGTTTGTCTTCTGGACTCCACGACTGCCAGGTGCCTCTGCCAGCACTTTGAACCATTACTGACGTAGAACAACTTGTAAACGCCTTTGTCTAGGTGTGCATAACCTAGGCGATACACTTGACAGAATCTTTCTGATGCTCATCTTTAGTCTGACAAATTTTTATTCTAGGGTGAAAAAAAATGCAGGTTTTCTTTAGCAATTGCTAGTTGTTCACCTGTAATCATCTTCACGCAAACTTCAAGCTTAAGAGCTTACCGAATTGTTTCAACGCTGTCATGTCGAGGAGGATCTAACAATGGCAACAACCCACGTTTGAACATTCACACGATCTTAGCCGATTCTTTTCAACGGTAAATGTTCGCCCAAAAATCCATAGGAGAAGCATGACTGCGTTGCTGATAGGCCACAAGATCCATATATACCACTTCGAAGAGTATGGCTTTGCAGCAAATGAGGCAAAACCCAATCGCAAATGAAAAAAGGACAGTAAGCTTGTCATATGAGTCAGGTACATGAAATCAACTTCATAGAGAGTATCAGAAGATTTGTCCACTGTTCCATACAGATATTCATAGAGAGACAGAAGTTGGTGTGCACTTGAGAATGGTGTAAAGAGTGAAATGAGGGCGTGTACATGATGTATTTCAGAGGAGGAAAGATCTTAAATTCCACAAGGGAACAAACTCGAAATTGCAGGGCCCCATGAAATCGAACCATGTCATGTAGCCAAGCACAAGGCCAATGGAAACAGTGTTGGTGATAAATGCAATGAGGGGAGCTATGGATAACATGACAACATACATCAAATGTTCTGCAAATGGATGGACCACAGATGTAATTGGTTCTGTAACAAAAGAAGAATGGTGATGCGAATGGTATAGCCTGCATAGAAAGTGATGATGCAAAGCTCTATGGGGCCAGTAATATACAAATTCAGTTGGCCGAATGTGAGCCAAGATTACAGGGATAAGACCTTTTGAATTCCACAGAGGGAGATTGGAAGCTCCTGGAATGAAGGCATGAATTGGAATAAACTAGAAAGCATACAAGATAATATAGTCGTCCCAGGTTCCTTCTCGATCAACTTGCTCAAACTGGATTACTTTTGGATTGAATCTGGCGCTTGCTCCTTGCATTATGATACCGAGAAATACTTATCCATAACTGGTTATGAAGGTATCGAACAACTACAAAGATAAGAATACCCAAGCTGAAATTATTTGCCTCCTGTCCGCTTATCAACAGGATTGAATGAAACAAAATGAACTTATGTAATATTTTCTCGTGCCTCTCTAGGATCACCGAGCCTGTTTGTAATAGCAGCATCAATAGCATCTTGATTCTCTATTATGGATGCTCTCGCTGCAAGTAAGACTACTGAATCTCTGTCCATATCCTTGTGGAACACCCCAAAAAGATTCCTGTCTATAGTGAGACGATTTAGAGTAGGAGTGCCGGTTTTATCACTGCAAAGAACATCCATTCCATCCATTTCTTCAATTGCAGTCATTCGCTTTGTAATTTCACCATGCTGGGAGAGATGATGAGAGCCAATGGCCAAAGCGATAGAAAGAACAGTCGGCATCATGGAAAACGAAGTGCGATCGAGGGCCAAAGAATTTGGCATGATAGACCATCCACTCTCTCACTCTCTGAGGATTTAGATCACCATACAGAGAGGAGCCACAGTAGAAATAATTGTAGAGAGGAGCTTTGGCTGTAAATGGAGGCATTGTAGGTATCTTCTTTCTTGAGAGAAACGATCCTCTCTGTAAATATTGTTGCATTGAGACCGCTGAGAGTCGAGAGAGATACCTCCACGTTCTGCATGAATCACTGACGATCCCCTAGTAAATGGTAACGCCCTCATTCCGACACGAATGGTAACGCCCCAATCACCATAGAATGGTAACGCCCACCTGAAAAGCTCCTATTTTTATCAGTGCGACAGGCTTCACAATCACCACTGTATGATAAGAATACGATGCAACATATACATTTTTGTTTTCTAAATATAGTCGCTCCAACATAATTAGATTGGCGAAATTTGGCAACGGTCCAGTGAAATGATTATTGTTAAGTGACACGTTAACTAATGCAGTCGACCGTGCAATATCATTAGGTACTCAGCTTCATGATCCAGCGTTGGCAGTTTCAAATAAAATCAATTTGCTGTGAATACTGGTCCTGACCCGTTTGGTTGCTCAAGCCTCACTTGGAAACTTGGTTGCGCCTCGCAGCCAACAGACACGCTACCATTTTCATTTTCACAGATATTATTACTATCGATGCCTCCAGGAGGAATCTTGGCACTGCCAAACGATGGATCCTACAGGATTTCAACTATGAATGACCCTTCCGGATACCCTACTATTACTGTACTGGCGCAGAGAGATCCCACATCTTCAACAGTAGGTTCTAGTTGTTGCACTGTGAGAATAGATGTCAAACTGGTCATATGGCTGGATTTCAAAAATAGCCAGATTATGATCACCATTCGAGACAAACTGCTCACTAACTTCTCCTCGTGTGTGAAATGCAGTGTCGAGAACAAAAACCAGAGCAGAATCACCACTTGATCTTTGGGCTTTCCTCTAAAATCGAGGTTTATTCTATGCTCGAGTAGCCCTATAACAATTCCTTTGCATACAAAGAATACGCCTGCTGTGCACCATAGGGCTGGAGTAAATGGCAGGATGAATGCCCAAGCGTAAAGCACTTCCTTTGTTTTTTGCTTATCATTCTCAACAATCGACTCTGAAGATGCCATGAAGCTTGCATTTTTCACAGAAAAATTGCATTCCAAACCCAATGATATTGAGTTGGGAATATGTGGACGTTGTACACTTGCATGCTTCTCCCAAGTAATGGGGAAAAATGATCCAGTTCTACAGATATCTTTCCTTCAAGAGACTGTAGAACCTTTGCCAATTTGTGAGCTCCATATCCAAATGCACTTCGTATACGATTGAAGTTTTCTTTGGTCACACTCCTCCCAAGATTATTATTTTCGCGTAATGGATCAACTACATTCAAGAACTCGGAGATAAATTTTCGACTATTACTATCATAGCCATTTGGAACATCAGAGTACTTATCAATATATTTCTTAAGAAATTCCTTGCTAAGAAACAGTTTGCCTCCATCTGTTTGAGGTGGTTCAGCTGTTATTTGTGGAAGAGCGACTTTAGGAACAGGACCCTGTATGCTGACATAATAATTGTCTGAATCGAACATGCTAAAATAATCCAGAAATCTAAATAAAACCTCCAGTAGACCCCGTAGTGATGCATGGAAAAGATGAAAAATATACAGGACCAATGTCTCCAAAGCATATGTAGAAATAAGTCCATGATGAGCGCCAAGAATACGACTTTCATAATAGCACCATGCTTTAATAAGTATAATACTATGTTTGAATAAGTGTTTCTTCGCAATCAACATATTAACCTCCTCAAGAAAGCAAAGGGTACCAAGTCCTCCAAGCTGATTTAAGGAGATGTCTACAACAATGTTTTCGACAAGACGTTTCACAAGCTTGACCTTGGGCAGCACAGTCAATTTTGATATCTGTTACAACATCAGCTCCCTCTAGGGATGGTAATTTCTCATAAAGTGCCAAGAACAGTAGACCAGGTGCCTATATCCATTGGGCGACCTTAGGAAATCATCCTTATCAAATCCTGAACGCTGTCACTTTACTTGCATCTTTGCGGAACGAAAAACTTCTTATTCATCCATTGGGCTATGGAGTCGTAATGCTTTATAAAAAAACCATATTGGATTCAAAATTGAATTGAAAAACATATTGAAAACCATCGATGTAATCTAATGCTTGAAGTCAAGCTTATTTATATACACCACCTACTCTAACTACTGAAAAATTTTCACTGAATCAAATGATACGAAAATGCCAGTGAAGCCAATCCAATAATTGTCTACTTATTTGAAACCTTCTCACACTTTCTTCAAGCAGGATGAAAAAGGAAACCAACAACTCCCATCTGACCTGTTGGTGATCATGGATTTGCAAACCTTTCATCAATTCTTGTGACCAAATATTCATGACATAGCATATTCCTCCATTAAATGAATCCAAAAGATCAACAAAAGGGTCTTGGAAAAATATATCGTCCTGAGGTTTTAAAACATCCAAGACTACTCTATGTTCTGATTTATGATGCTCAGGATCATTAAACATGGCAACCATATCTTTTTCATGAAACAAAGCAGAGTCTAAAATCTGATCTTCTGGCAAGAAATCATCATACATAGGTTCACTAACTTCCTGTAAAGTTCCATGAAATACATGACTGTCACCATTTAAAAATAGATTTACATTTTCAGAAATGGAAGAATTTTGACATTCATATCCGAGACTATGTGAAAGCTATAAATCTGTGTGAGTAGGGGCTGCAACATAGTTGTGCAGGGGCAGACCCTTCTCTTCCTTAGTTAAAGGAGAAGGTGGTCTCTATATTTTCTGAATAAAACAACAATCATTCTTTTCTATCTCTTTTGCAGGTTGGCCATGATGCCGAATATCTTCTTCTTGAGTAAGTTCACAAGATCCAGCATCTTTATGAGCCAACTCTTCCTCATACTTCTCATCTTCATCAACTTGAGAAATTTATATTTTTTCTTCCTCCTCCTCAAGAGGAATTGTATCACAACAATCTTCAAAAAGGATTTCAGCAGAATATATCCTCTTACAATGTTGATGAAAAAGTGTGTGAAAGCATCTCAATGAAGGAATACTGGAATGGGGTAAGGATTTATACCAGAGTCTAGCATCTTTTTCCAATGAAAACATAAACAATTTCATGAGGACATCTTCATGATGTACATTTAATTCTTCCATGAGCTTGTGGAATTCAAACAAATGTTGACCAGGATTGTCGTCCTCATATTCTCCAAATTTAGGAAGGATATCTACCCAAATTTTAATGTTTGAAACAGTGTTTGGAAATCCATAAACATTTGTAAAGTCCAGAGGGGAAAACCTTGCAGTAATTCGAGCAGCAAACAAATTCGACATTTGAGACCAGTGGAGTCGCCAACAAAATCATGTAGAGTCTACGAACCAAGGAGTCGCCAGGTTAATGATCACAGCCAATTGAATGCCTATCCCCTGTTCACCATCAAGAGATAGATCTGAACTTTGTTGTATCCTAGGGAAGATAACTTCGTCCTCTATCCCCGGTAACGGCGCCAGAAAATGTTGTCGCAAGAGTTGACTCTAGGCTGTAAAAGAGCCAAGCCTTAGCACATTTTTTAAAAGAAATAAATCTTGTTGATTGATCAGTCATAGGAGACTTCTAAAACTAGGTTGAAAATAGTCATTCCACTCATTTATAGATCAAAAATGAAAAGACATGACCTTTTTTGTCTAATTCATTTTAAAATCATGAGGATGGATAGAAGATAGGGGATGGACAAAACTGAAAGAAAAAGCCAAGTATTTGGTCTTCCTTTCAATAGTACACTGAAGTTCAAATATTTGAACACAGGTCTTGTCTCACTCATAGAAAGATAGAGGAAAGGATGTGAACAAATAAAACTTGTAAATAAGGCAAAAGGATTAAGATGCAGGTCTTGTTCTACTCACGGCAAAACAGAGGAAAAAATGCACTTTAAGGAATGCTTTAAACTAGCTATAGCAGAGGTATTACTGAATTGTAACCATTACAAGCTGAAATAATGAATGGAAGGAAGAAAGAGAAGTGATGAAAACTTCAGAAACAATAATACATGAAGAAGATAGAATTAGACAGTGACAAAGTATAGAATCTCTTGGCACTCTGTTCTATATTTGCTGAAAAAGAATGCATTACAAACCCAGCCTCCAAAAGGCTCCCGGGCTGTTTTTTTATTTCACCTCTTTTCTGTTACCTACATCTATATTTTAAAAGAAAGATCTGAAACTCTTTGTGTTCCAGGAATTTGAAGCGGTTTGTCTTCTAGACTCCGTGACTGCCAGGTGCCTCTGCCATCACTTTGAACCATTACTGACGTAGAGCAGCTTGTAAATCCCTTTGGCTAGGTGTGCATAACCTGGGCGATACACTTGACAGAATCTTTCTAATGCTCATCTTTAGTCTGACAATTTTTTATTCGAGGGTGAAAACAAATGCAAGGTTTCTTTAGCAATTGCTAGTTGTTCACCTGTAATCATCTTCACGCAAACTCCAAGCTTAAGAGCTTGCTGAATTGTTTCAACGCTGTCATGTCAAGGAGGATCGAACAATGGCAACAACCCACATTTGAACATTCACACGATCTTAGCCGATTGTTTTCAACGGTAAATGTTCAACCAAAAATCCATAGATGAAGGATGACTGCGTTGCTGATAGGCCACAAGATCCATATATACCACTTCGAAGAGTATGTCTTTGCAGCAAATGAGGCAAAACCCAATCACAAATGAAAAAAGGATAGTAAGCTTGTCATATGAGTTATGTACACGAAATCAACTTCATAGAGAGTATCAGAAGATTTGTCCACTGTTCCATACAGATAGTCATAGAGAGATAGAAGTTGGTGTGCACTTGAGAATGGTGTAAAGAGTGAAATGAGGGTGTGTACACGATGTATTTCAGAGGAGGAAAGATCTTAAATTCCCATGAGGGAACAAACTCAAAATTGCAGGGGCCGGTGAAATTGAACCATGTCATGTAGCCAAGCACAAGGCCAATGGAAATAGTGTTGGTGATAACTGCAGTGAGGGGAGCTATGGAGAACATGACAACATACATCAAATGTTTTGCAAATGGATGGACCATGGATGTAATTGGTTCTGTAACAAAAGAAGAATGGTGATGTGAATGGTACAACTTGCATAGAAAGTGATGATGCAAAGATCTATGGGCCCAGTAATATACAAATTCAGTTGGCCCAATGTGAGCCAAGATTACAGGGATAAGACCTTTCAAATTCCACAGAGGGAGATTGGAAGCTCCTGGAACGAAGGCATGAATTGGAATAAACCAGAAAGCATACAAGAGAATATAGTCGTCCCAGGTTCCTTCTCGATCAACTTGCTCAAATTGGATTACTTTTGGATTGAATATGGCGCTTGCTCCTTGCATTATGATACCAAGAAATTCTTATCCATAACTGGTTATGAAGGTATCAAATAGCTACAAAGATAAGAATACCCAAGCTGAAATTATCTACCTCCTGTCTACTTATCAACAGGATTGAATGAAACAAAATGAACTTCTGTAATATTTGCTCGTGCCTCTCTAGGATCACCGAGCCTGTTTGTAATAGCAGCATCAATAGCATCTTGATTCTCTATTCTGGATGCTCTCGCTACAAGCAGGACTACTGTATCTCTATCCATATCCTTGTGGAACACCCCAACAAGATTCCTGTCTACAGTGAGACGATTTAGAGTAGGAGTGCCGGTTTTATCACTGCAAAGAACATCCATTCCAGCCATTTCTTCAATTGCAGTCATTCGCTTCGTAATTGCACCCTACTGGGAGAGACGATGAGAGACAATGGCCAAAGTGACAAAAAGAACAATCGACATCGTGGAAAACGAAGTGTGATCGAGGGCCAAAGAATTTGGCATGNTTGAGACCGCTGAGAGCCGAGAGAGCCACCTCCTCGTTCAGAACCTGCTCGCTGCTACCTCCACGTTCTGCACGAATCACTGACGATCCCCTGGTAAATGGTAACGCCCTCATTCCGACACAAATGGTAATGCCCCAATCACCATAGAATGGTAACACCCACCTGAAAAGATCCTATTTTTATTGGTGCAACAGGCTTCACAATCACCACTGTATGATAAGTATACAATGCAACATATACATTTTTGTTTTCTAAATATAGTCGCTCCAACATAATTAGATTGGCGAAATTTGGCAACAATCCAGTGAAATGATTATTGTTAAGTGACACATTAACTAATGCATTCGACCGTGCAATATTGTTAGGTACTTAGCGTCATGATCCAACGTTGGCGGTTTCAAATAAAATCAAGTTGCTGCGAATACTGCTCCTGACCCATTTGGTTGCTCAAGCCTCACTTGGAAACTTGGTTGCGCCTCAGACTGTAGCCAACAGACACGCTACCGTTTTCATTTTCACGGATATTATTACTGTCGATGCCTCTAGGAGGAATCTTGGCGCTGCCAAACGGTGGATCCTACAGGATTTCACCTATGAAAGACCCTTCCGAATACCCTACTGTTACTGTACTGGCGCGGAGAGATCCCACATCTCCAACAGTAGGTTCTAGTTGTTGCGCTGTGAGAATAGATGTCAAACTGGCCGTATGGATGGATTTCAAAAATAGCCAGATTATGATCACCATTCGAGACAAACTACTCACTAACTTCTCCCCATGTGTGAAATGCAGTGTCGAGAACGAAAACCAGAGCAGAGTCACCACTTGATCTTTGGGCTTTCCTCTAAAATCGGGGTTTATTCTATGCTCGAATAGCCATATAACAATTCCTGTGCATACAAAGAATACGCATGTTGTGCGCCACAGGGCTGAAGTAAATGGCAGCATGAATGCCCAAGCGTAAAGTGATTCCTTTGTTTTTTGCTTATCATTCTCAACAATCGACTCTGAAGACGCCATGAAGCTTTCATTTTTCACAGAAAACTTGCATTCCAAACCCAATGATATTGAGTCGGGAATATGTGGACGTTGTACACTTGCATGCTTCTCCCAAGTAATGGGGAAAAATGATCTAGTTTTGCAGATATCTTTCCTTCAGGAGAATGTAGAACCTTTGCCAATTTGTGAGCTCCATATCCAAATGCACTTCGTATACAATTGAAGTTTGCTTTGCTCACACTCCTCCCAAGATTATTATTTTCACGTAATGGATCAACTGCATTCAAGAACTCGGAGATAAATTGTCGACTATTACTATCATAGCCATTTGGAACATCAGAGTACTTAGCAATATATTTCTTCAGAAATTCCTTGCTAAGCAATAGTTTGCCTCCATCTGTTTGAGGTGGTTCAGCTGTTATTTGTGGAAGAGCGACTTTAAGAATAGGACGGTGTATGCTGACACAATAATTGTCCCAATCGAACTTGCTAAAATAATCCAGAAATTTAAATAAAACCTCCAGTAGACCCCGTAGTGATGCATGGAAAAGATGAAAAATATACAGGACCAATGTCTCCAAAGCATATGTAGAAATAAGTCCATGATGAGTGCCAAGAATACGACTTTCATAATAGCACCATGCTTTAACAAGTATAATACTACGTTTGAATAAGTGTTTCTTCACAATCAACAGATTAACCTCCTCAAGAAAGCAAAGGGTACCAAGTCCTCCAAGCTGATTTAAGGAGATGTCTACAATAATGTTTTCAACAAGATGTTTCACAAGCTTGACCTTGGGCAGCACAGTCAATTTTGATATCTGTTACAACAGTAGTCACTTCCCAAAAACAATGATGACTGAGTTAACATCAAATCTTGGGTTGAGGCAAGAAAATTCATCACCCTACTACCCACAATCAAATGGTCAGGTTGAAGCTGTGAATAAGTCTCTCAAGACTATTCTTCAGTAGACGATAAATTTTTCCAAGTCAAATTGGCATTTGATGTTATACTTGGCATTATGGGAGTATCGAACATCTGTAAAGACTGCTATTAGTTTCTCACCTCTTCAACTCGTATACGGGCTGGAAGCAGTCTTTCCTATTGAGTGCCAAATCCCGTCTTTAAAGTTGGTAGTTGATTTACTACCTAACACTTCACCACTTGAGGAACACCTATTATATATCGAGCACCTGGATGAGAAACGCCGTGATGCAGCCTTGGCCAATGAGGCTCACAAGAAACAAGTCAAGTGTCAATATGATCAGTCCATTCATCCTCGTATTTTCTCTAAAGGCGATCTTGTCCTGGTCTATGATCAAGACAAGGATCCCCTAGGGGAAGGCAAGTTTAAACCCATGTGGTTCAGACCTTTCATCATGAAATAGGTCCTAAAGAAGGACGCTTACTGTCTGGTTGAATTTGAGGAAAATGCCTTGGAGGAGCCTAGAAATGGGCTCTACCTCAAGAAGTATTACTATTAGGTTGGTCTCATGGGTCAATTCTTATACATATGTATAATTCTTATATAGTTTTTTTTGTCTTTTTGTTTTATGGATGTGTCGTTATTTATGTATTATTTTTCACTGTGGCATATGGCAAGTGAATCAGAGGTGTTATTTGGGTTCGCGGATGATGCTAGCTGACACACTCGAAGGCTTGCTTCCATAGCTTGGGTGATTTTTACACCTCGAGGTCAGTTGCTATATTCCAGAGGTATCTGTCTAGGTGACGCCACAAACAATGTCGTCGAGTACAACGCAGTGATAGAGTTTCTTTGTGATGCTTTGTCACATAGCATTTCTCACCTCCAGGTCTACTTAGATGCTCAGTTGGTTGTGTCCCAGTTAAATGGAGTTTACCATGTTTATGATCCTACTTTGCACCGACGTTTCCTTAGGGTACATCTCTTAGAACGTTACTTTGATTACATTACGTATATCCATGTTCCAAGGAGATTAAATCAAATGACATATACTCTAGATAATCAAGTATTAGATTGGCATGTTTCACACACATAAAAAGAAACACACACACACACATGCACATACATTTTAAAAAAATGTGATCCATAAGACGAATAAAGATGTACATATATATATATATATATATGTATGTATGTATATGTATGTCAAAATGTCATGAGTACATAGGTGGGTGTGAAGGCCTCAAAAAATAAGGTTCAATATACATCATGGGGCTTATTCCCTAAAAAAATATACAAAGTTTCCCTCAACACATAACAGTCTAGCCTATCTAAGCTCGAGGCATATTGGCTTTGACGTAGTGAACCACGATGTTGGCCAAACAACGAAAAAGCTGGACCCAATTCCGTGGCACCCCCACTACATGAGACTGCATGGAAGGCGAGAGATCCTCGTGTTAATATTATGGTAGTTGCGGGAGGTATTTACCCCCACGTGTGAACCTGACGAGAATAGAAGACTCCGGGAAGCAAGAGAAACCCTAATGAATTGGCTAATAACCCTATAAGCCTTGTCAACTCAAGAAGATAATTTATATTAGGCTATTAGCCTCCAAGAGAAGAAGTCGGCCAGAAATTATAATAATATACTGAACAGACACTTATCTAGAAGGAGAAGTTGGCCCCAACAAAACTGGCAGAACCACTATAAATATAGGGTGCTAGTTCTCATTTGTTACATCTTAGAATTTCAGTTCTGCAGTTTGGTGTGCACTGCAGTTGCAGTCTTGTGCGCAGGTTTGGAGGAAGAGCTGGTGCAGTTGCAGCAGCAACAAGATCTCAGTTTTGGCTTGAATATCTCTTGGCTAGGGTTTGGAACATCTGATCAGTATTTTGTGATGCGCTATCGTTGGGGATTGATGCGCTACTCTTTGTTTGGCTATCTAGCCTATGGTTTGCTTCCAGAGGAATTCTCAGTCAAGGTTAAGGTGCTCAGAGGGAGGCTTCGGCCTATGGTTGGGTGACGAAGGTATCGTCAATGGTAAAATGAGCACACCATCTTCTATATTCTAATAGGTTATGGGCGCACACCCCTTCAATCAGCCTAAAACACTGGAAGGAAACATAACCGCTAAACATTGATCTCGTTGAGGAACTGCCGCTAGGGTTACTAGCAGGAGCAACTTTCAAAAGCACTGCAGCTAGGGTTACTAGCAGAGGCAGTTGTAGAAACCATAAACCTCTTGTTGAGGAACCTTAAGTGACGAGATTGACCTAATCTCCAGATAGATCAGTGCGCCCTAGCCCAGCGCATCTCCTGGTACTCTCAGAAGGCCAAGACGTGAAGTTTGGATTTCTGGTCAAATCTAGGGTTTGACCAAGTCAAGCAAGCCATGACAAACTCTATGAAGTTTGAGAACAAGCTAGATGGAGCCTCTAACTTCAGAGCATGGAAGACAAGGATTGACCTCATCCTTTCTAAGAATAAAGTGTTGGATATTGTGAAAGGAAAGATCGTGAAGCCAGAGTTTGAAGAAGGAGAAGAGAAGGAACCGCATAACATTGCATATATGGAGAAGTTCAAAGACGTTGACATCAATGCCATGAGTATCATAGTGGATTATATAAAAGACCACTTGATACCCTATATCTCCCATCTTGACTCATCGAAGAAGATGTACGATGCCTTAACAAATCTCTTCTCAGTCAGAAACATTGGACAAATTATGAGTATGAAGAATGAGCTCCATGACATGAAGATGAATGATGATGACAACATAACATCATTCTTTGTAAGGATCTCCCAGTTAAGAGATCAACTACTAGCTATTGAAGAAATCACTTCAGAGAAAGAATTGGTGAACATAGTACTCAATGGTCTTCCCA
>JASDQU010375168.1:26859-38851 GCA_032191745.1 Picea mariana | reverse complement strand
AAGTTTGACAAGTTATGGGAAGATTGGTTTGAAGAGGAATCTAGATTCATTTCCAAGAAACAAAAGGTAGATGATGAAGAAAACCAAGCATGTGTAGCACAAGTGAAGAAGAGAAATAAAAGGGAAGAAAGCAGGACGAAGAAGTGTAAGAGACCTCATTACAAGAAGGGTGTGTCAAAGATCATATGCTACATTTGCCAGAAGCTGGGACATTATACATTTTAATGTCTAGATAGAAATGAAAAGGAGAAGAATAAACACCATGCACACGCAATAGAAGCCGAAGAGCACTCAAAGGCATAAAAGGATGAAGAATTTGTCTTTTAGACACTTATTTTTTCATATGAACGATATAAGGAAACTCAAGCAAGACTATGATGTCTCATTCCCAAGAGTAGGCCAACATGGAGTGACTTGGTAGTCTATTTGTTCCCTTAGACTATAGACAAGCACAAACAGGGAACAAGGGGACAAATAAGGGTGAACAGATGGATAAATGATGAATTAAGCCAAAAATCATAGGCAAAGTCACTTAATCCTAAGTCAACAGAGAAATAGAAGAAAAAGGTGTTGAGGAGGGACTTAATTAATTAATCACTCAAATTAGGAGGAAAAGCTCCTAGCTTAAGTGATGTCAATGTTGTAGGAAAATTCCCCTGCAGACATGTGAATGTCCTCTTGGATATTAGACCCCTATGACCAAGACAAAAAAATGCTAACATTGAAAACTGACATTCCTTTAAATGTAGCTAAAATAGTCAAAGGAAAAAGAGGAAGAACGCATGATGTACCTTTTTATGAAGTTTGTCCTTGTTCTGTCCAGGATGAACTTGATATTCAAGACCTTTAATGAGTTCTGCAATTCAATAGACAACAAAGACAATGCATGCTTCCTATTCTACTAAGATTAGTTTAAAATAGATTTATCAATAAGAGAAAAACCTATGAAAACATACACAAAGTTTAAGGAAACATGCCAAGCATATATATTAATAAGAACATAACAAGGTACCTACAAGATGTAGATGCAGATGTAGAATCCTCACCAAGTCCTCCTTGTCCAACCCCTTGATCGAAAGACCCACGATCAGAATGACAATAATTTTCATTGATATTCTCCTCCTTTTCACCATGAGAATGCCTCCTTATATAGGATTTGAGAGGCTCAACCACCTTAGCTATATTTGGAATAAGTTGAGGATATGACTCCATCAGTTTTTGTTATTTCCCTTAGATCCAACCTATAACTTGGATTCGAGCCAAACTAACTCAGATGCTTTCTAGCTGTCCTTAGAGATAAGGGGGATTCCTCCCCAATATTCTCTCAACAGATCAACGCTCCCTTAAAGATAACAAAAAAGTGTTATAGCACTCCCTGATAAGTGGATAAGGAGCGCTAGCGCTTCCTGCATGTGAGTAGGGGAGAACTGATCTCCAAAAAATTGTTTAAGATGATCATTCTTCAAGGAAAAATGTTTGTAAGATTTTCCAAATGATATGTTTTCCTCTTCTAACAAATATTAGAGGGTGTACCAAGTTTTCTTATAGTGTCTTCCACAATGTGACACATGTGGGATGAATATATGATGTTTGCGACACTTGAGACAAAAGTGTGACACTTGTGACACTTACGACAATGAAAATGGGACATCATCGAAGTAAGGAATTTTGACGTGTAACAGATTGCCCCCCAAAGTGAATGGTTAGAAGATGGAAGCTGATGACTGAAGCAATTTGTAGATTTTCGAAGAAAGGGTATGGAGTCGAGGAACCTGGTAGAAGATGCAAAAAACCATCAAACAAATGTTATCATATGTTTCAAACCCAAGGCAGGTATACCTATGCTTGAGTGATAAAGGAATTAAGGTATGGCCACCACCAAATACATTGTGGATCCATAATCATATTGACTAAGGGTATAGCCACCAAAGATACAATGTGGATATATACCTCCATGACATGAACTGATCGTAGCCACAAAAAATACAAAGTGAATCTACGAGATGATAAAACATAGCCATGGACCAATACAAAGTGGGTCTATGTGATAGTATATCAGTATGATCAAAATATCTCCTCTGCAGCCTGGGAAAGCAGATAACAAAGTGAAATATCAACCCAGGGTCTTCGTCCTAATCCTGATGTAGTATGAATCTAACCATGTGAATAAGTGTTTTGATGTCAAACATGGTAGAAACCACTTGATTAATGGTCAATGAGGTAAACCGTTAACAAGTGTGAGGGAAATCACTAGTGATGTCAATGACTCCCAAGGTACCCTAGTACAATCCAATGAATGTGAATAAATGAGCTGAAGTCAAGCATTCGTGGAATCATTCGATCAAATGTCAATGATGGAAACCTATTGTCAGAGGTGATGAGGCTTGCCATTGAGGCATGAAGGTCCCAAGGTACTAACTATTTTCTAAGTCAAATTTCCTAGATGATGTGTTGAAGTCGACAGGAAAAGACTCGTCGAAGGAGGGCCTTGATGTATCCCTCATCAACGACACAAAACTGACGTAGATATGTAATATGGTGAATCAAATGAGTATGGACTGACATTGGTATTGGAACTAGAAATTTGTGATGGTTGAATCTTGAGGCGGATACTTCCCTTGAACACTCAAGAACAACATAACTTAGCAACATAAATGTAACATGGACCAAAACATGATGCAATGGATACTGTGACTTTCGTCGAGTGACCTAAAGGAGTAAAAATACTCAAGGGATTGGTTCAATGCAGAGGTTTACCAGATTAAAATGTATGTAGAAACAATGTGCCGTGTTCAAAGGAGACTGCAAGAGTGACTTGTGACAATTATAAAAAATGGCTTGGCTTGCTTCCTTCAATTTTTTCCCCCATCCAGATAGATGAGTACCTATTTTTTTTTTTACGAGCTCGACGAGGATAACACATGCTCAATATAACTCACCTTCAGTAATTTCCTCTTCCTTTGTTTAATGAACTAGAAGAATTAAGGGTTCGTCCCCATATGGGCCCTTCAATGTGTAGTTTAGTGAGTCCAAAGAAGGAAAACTAGGTGGTTTTTCATGTTTAGAGAGTCTGAAAATAACTTAAAGGAGACTCTAGGGGTTTTCTTTTTCATGTAACCTTCACAATTCCGAAAAAGAGATAAAAGTATACTCGGTTACATTCTCATGTTTTTTTCGACTGTGAGAAAGAACAAAGACTTTGCTCATTAGTGTTACAAGGTTTATCGAAAAATATACTGCTTCAAGACCTGCAAATATAGACAATAATGCATCTAGGGTATTAGTGACTCCTCAAAAAAGATTTAAAAACCCAAAAGAAACTTTATATTAGAAAAAATCAAACCTATAATAGTGAAATAGGGTTAGAAATTTCATTTACCATTTCATTTTCACCAATTTCTTTTAGCTTCGGTATATTCAACCTCGGAGGGATATTTTCAAGCTGTGGGCACCGGAGCTCTGGTTGACCATTTTTGCATTTTTCTAGACTAGTTTGGTCACTTAACCATTCTAGTCATTTCTCATGGTTTAGAATTGTATTTTAGGTAGTTTTTAGGATGTTCTGGGCTGCCTAGGAAGCCCTGGGCACCGAACTAGATCGACGCTCCCTAAAAGGGTTAGGGCAGTGTCGATCGTGTTTTCGGTGCCCTGGTGCGTGTGCCTAGGGAGAGCTAGTGCCCTGTGGATAAGCTTAGGGGAGTACCGACGCATAACTGAAAAAAAATGTTGCTTTAATGTTAAAAATACCCAATTTTTCATTATGAGGGATTGACTAAAAGATTTTAAATGTATGTTTTTGCAATTTACACGGATTAGAACCATGATCGAATGGAAATAATGCAAGAACAATATTGACGATATAGCCGCATTGCAAAACCCTCAAACAAGAGCTTCTTTGAATAATTGTTGCCTCCTCAAGTATTTCAAATTACAAAAGATGAAGAAATAAGTTTTATTACTTGAGTATCTGATTGGACTGTGGGATGATGCCGAGCAGGAATTTCATATTGGACCAAAATTTCTCAAAATTGAGATTGATGACGTGTACTTTTTGATCGGCCTCTCAAGAAGAGAGGCTCCTATCATTTTTTCCGAGCATAGAGAAACTCCTCATCCTATCGAGGTGTATGTGGCTGACCATTGTATTCTAGGGTCACAATTAGTCGGGGGACGAATCGTGATCAAGGATGTTAGAGATTTGGCACTAAGATCTATTTTATTTTCCATTACCAACCTTGAAGGTAGCACGAGTGCACATTTGGCTTCAAAATCTCAAATGTCTTATTCTCTACAATGCGTGGATCCTGGATTATTTAACTAGAGTACAGGATTCCTTTGGAACGTGAAGGATCAAATCACGAAGTGCAGGATTGGGAGGTAGAAATAGTTTGGCTATGGCTCTTTCTTGGTTTCGCTCTTTTTGGAGAGAATACCCCGGATGCAGCCACAGATTGCACTGATGGAATGAATGGTGACTAAGCCATGCATGGAAAGATGGACAAGTTTGTCCCCGATATTGGGGACTGACTCAAAGTTCAAGTTCACGACTGATTTCTTCAATTGGTGGTGAAGGCAGTTAATTGTTATCAAGGACTTTCCATCTGCCAGAGTGGATTTTCGGGGTAGCATGGACTTAGTGCTTCTAGAGGGTATTGACTGGGATGTGTCAAGTACGAAACCAAACCTTGTCATGTGTTTTTTGATTTTGTATTTTATATTATTTTTATGTGTACAAAGAGGGATTTTAACAGATTTTGTGTTTCATCATGCAGATAGAGGCGCATCACATCCGACAGAGATGTCGGAACTAGGGCATCTTGGGGACATGAAAATATCTGTGGAGCATGATATGGTAGTGGGAGGACTCTGGGAGGTTCAGAGGAACCTCTGAGGTCTTACTATGGGTGTCCCACATCTCAGGAGGTGAGACGTACCTCTTCATCTGTAGAGGCATACAGTAGGGGTTCCTGAGAGTTTGAACCTCTTGCTCTGATGAGTGGCCTGTGCAGTGGTGTGCTTCTCGGAGCACAATGTGGTGTAAGAGGACTAGGATCCTTCATATGTTTTATAGTCTTTTCATGATGATATCATGGGCTTTAGGGCCCATATTCGAGTTTTGTGGTGTCAATGATGTTACAAATTATCTTGTGTGATGTTTTTAATGTACATCTGATTCATTTTCTTTTGAAAGTTTTATCTATGAGGAAGATACCGATCCAAAATATAATTTTCTAGTGAATCTGATGTTGTGTTGAGTTCTCTTGGTATGTTCTTGTATTGTGTAAATTCAAACATTCTCTCAAGACACTGAAATATTAGGTGGAGACACAATAGGATAGGGTTGCGAACTTCGTAAACTCAATTAAGCCGACAAACCATGAGTTGAGAGTCTAGATTAATGATTATATGAGATATACCTAGAGAGGAGGCCTCGGTTAAAAGTCCAATGACAACATGATATTCAACCACATTATTGGTTGCCGATCCTAGGCAAACACCTCTTGAACTCACCAACTCATTAGAGTGGTAAATGACCCAATATGCAGAAGCAATGTTCTGGGTGTACTTGACAAAGATGGGAAAGGGAGATTTCATATGTGCATGCAATCACAAGACAAGGTATAAGTGGCTAAAAAAAAACTCGTACACGCAAGAGAAAAGACACACCAAATAAAAAATATAGTACAATAGTGTACAAAGCACACATGCCATATGTTCTATGCATAGTAATTCTTGAGGAAAATCCCATTCCTGGTTTCACCGAGATATATTCCATCATAGTCAACTAGCTCGTAGGAACCTCTATGTAATACATGTTTTATGATATAGGGTCCATGCCACAGAGGTTATAACTTTCCCGTCCCTAGCTTATCATGAGCTTGGTCATAAATGAGGACTAGGTCTCCTTCTGCAAAATTACAAGGTTGAACGGATTTGTCATATTGACTCTTCATTCGTTTTTGATACGTCTCGTTAATGAGACCAGCATCGCGATGTGCTTCATCCAACTTAGTCAAATATAGGAATCGTTCCTCTTCAACAGAGGTGTGAGGCATGAGTTCTACGGTGATTTTCAACAAAGGGATATCACACTCGATTGGTAACACGCTTCGACACCATATACCAAATGGAATGGAGTGAATCTAGTTGTAGTTTTCAATGAGGTGCGGTAAGCCTAGAGGGCAGAGAAAAGTTGCAAGTGCCAAGAAGTTTTGTTGGCCCCCACCATGCATTGGATCATGATTTTAATGACTTTGTTGATAGCTTCAACTTGTCCGTTTACTTGAGGATAGTAGGGGGATGAGTTTTCATGGAGAAAAACCAACTTGACATGTAACTCACTCATCATCTAGTTTTCAAAATGTCAGCCGTGATCAGTGACAATGGCTTGTGGAACACAAAAGCAAGTGATGATGTGGTTAAAAATGAAGAGAGATGCAGTACGACCATAGTTAAGAAATGTAGGCATAGTCTCAGACCATTTAGTGAAATAATCAACGACAACAATGATATAACCATGCCCCTTGCCTGAGGTAGGATTACATTACATGAAATAAATATCCCATTTGGAAAAGGGGATGGTGACGATAATGGGATGTAGTGGAGGAGGGTGGGTGCATGCCTTTTTGTGAAAAACTTAGTACAGTGGGCATCTTTTGACAGCCTCAATACAATCTTTGAATATGGAGGGCCAAAAATAACCGGCATGTAAGATTTTCTGGGCTATAGCCATCCCAAAAAGGTGACCACCACAAGCTCCAAGGTGACAGTCATTCAAAACATGTTCAACCTCATCATGGGTTAAACAACATAGTAGGATAGTATCCATACCACGGTGATACAAAGTGTCACCGATGATAAGGTAGCGTTTAAAATGGCGGTGAATACGATGATGTTCTTCACGGGAAATACCAAGCTGAAAAAGTTGGGTTTGAAGATAGAAAATAATATATCCATACTAAGGGTATGACATGCTAATGAGGAACAAATATTCATTAGGAAGAGAATCATTGGGCTCAATGTCTTCATCATCATGGGGAAGATCGCAAATAATTTCCTCAAAAACCAAGGACTTTTAGCTTTTTATTTGGAAAACTCAAGATCGAACTCTTGAAGAATAATGATCCACTTGGAATATTCCCCCCCAAGGATTTGACGTGTCAGAATATGGTACATGGGATTCAAGTGCAATGACCGTGGTAGTGCGCAACATGATGTAATGGATAAATCTCTAGACGACAATAAAAACTGCCAGAGCCAACTTTTTAACATGTGAATATCGGAGCTTGGGACCAGATAGACTCTTTCTCAGATAGTAGATCACATGTTCGCCACTGTTAGGGTCCTATTGAACTGACACCATAGAAATAGTGGAAGTAGAGGCTGTCAAATAAAGGATATAGTCTCATGCATAATTCAAGGGATGCAAGAGAGGTGTATGGGTCAATGTATGCTTAAGAGCATCGAAAGATCATTGAGAAGTTTCATCCTAGATGAAAGAAGTGTATTTCTACAACAATCACATAAATCCTTTAGTAAGGTTAGCGTAATTACATATAAAATGGAGAAGAAAGTTTGCTTTCCCTTGCAAATGTTGTAGTTGGGTCAGATTGTTGGGAGGAGGTAAAGAAAGAATAACTTTGATTTTTAAGGGATCCACCCTAATCCAATCTTTGGAGACAATGAAACCGATGAGTCGACCTGATTCAACAATGAATATGCATTTGTGAGGGTTCAAATGGATATGGTAGAACCGACATCAAAGAAAAATGGCCCGTAAATGACCAATATGGTCTTGTTGATTAAATGAATGGGCAGGTAAATCATTGAGGTAAGGTTCCGCAATATGTTTGATATCATGGAAAGCATACGACATGGCCCACTGGAATGTAGCACCAGCGTTTTTGAGACCAAAAGGTAGTTTTCGATAAGAAAAAGTACCCCATGGGACGATGAAGGTTGTCTTATGTTGATCAGCTAGTAGAATGTCAATCTGGTTATAGCCTAAAAATCGATCCATGAAAGAAAGTATAACGCTGCCAGCGCAATTATCAATGATTTGGTTGATGAAGGGTGCAGAGTAATTGTGTTTTGGAAAAGCCTTGTTGATATCCCTATAATCACCGCAGAAACGAATTGTTCCTTGTTTTTTAGCAACCAAAACAATGTTAGAAACCCATTTCGTCAAGGGGACAGGATAAATAAAGCCAAATTTCAATAGTTTTTCAACTTCTGCCTTTATGGCCGTCATTTTATTAGGATGAACTGGGCAAAGTTTTTGTTGTACAGGTTTAACGCCTGGGTAAGTTTTTATTTCATGCACAATGATCAATGGATCGATCCCTGACATTTATTCATAGCTCCAAGCGAATACATCACATAATTCTTTAAATAAAGCAGTGTAAGCTTCCACTTCCTTGGGCGAACAATTAGCACCGAGATGAAAATTTTCCATGATACATTCTTTGATAGAGATATCGATAGTGACGGTGGAAGAGATGTTTCCTAAATTCCCCTCAGAAGTAGTTTCCTAAGTAAGTATAGGAGATTGGGGAGAATAAACAACATCTGGGGGGGGGGAATATAGAGTGTATATCTTCCTGAATTTCATCTAGACTAGGAAGAAAAGATGATCAATGATGGTTGTCATCCCAAGGTACTTCGTTGATACTAATCATTTCCATAATGGATTCATCTGATGGAAAAATCTGTAAGATGTAGTCAAAAGCAGAGGATAAGGAATCCAACCAAGATGGCAACGAATAAGTGTTGGATGACAATAGATGTTGGTAATCCAAAGAGAGAGAGACAGATTGGATAAAATTATATGAAGCCTTAGCAGGACTAAGTGGCATAGCATCACCTAGTGCATCGAATTCCAAAGGACTAGGCACAACCCAAGGATTAAATGATTTGAAAGATTGATAGGCCATAGTTGAGATCATATTGATTGTGGCAATATGTTGGGTGGTGGGAGGAAGTGGTGTAGCAAAATTACCCATAAGGGAAGAATATTTGAAAATACCTACACCAACACTTTCATACGTGATTTTACTATTTCTCAAGAGAAGAATATTGTTGGTGGGAGGAGTGCGAGCGTCGGGGGTGTAGTAATCTAACTAGTTGATAGTGAAAATTTTACCTTGATGAGGGAATTGTACACATCAAAACACTGATGAAGCGACAATAGTCATGGCATAAAACCAAATTATTCCTAATAACAAGTTGTAATCAAGGGGAGCATCGACTACCTCTACATCAACAGAGATGGTCTTACCTCCCAACTGAATGGCTAAGGACCGCAAGAGTCTGTGAGGAAGAAAACCTCACCCATCGAATGCTCACAACATTGTAGGGGATTGGTTAAGCGCATGTGATTTTATTCCTTTCCAACAAGCTAATGAAATGACACAAGTGGAAGCTCCCTCATCTAGTATGGTGTGGTGAATGTGTTGATTATGAACAATGAAATCAATTTGAAAAGCAAGCTGGTGGGAAAGTCGTGACTTGAAGTTGTTGAGATTAACTCTGATATTATTTGACGACTTAGGATCAATGGCGCTGATGGTGGCCAAGAGCATTCTACATTGACTTGGGAAATGTTTTAGAACTTCAAGAGCAGACATAGAACACGATGGTTGAGCCAAATATTCAACAATGTTGTAGTTTTGGGTGGCACGTGAACTAGGATTAAAAGTTGACTTGTGAATAGTGCTCTTGGGAGGGCATAAAATAGAGTTGAAAGTAGGTTTCTCAATCTAAAGTGACCCAGATGGAGGACTAATGGAGGAAGGAGATGGATCCAGTGGGGTACCATTAGTGACCTTTTCTTTATCAGGTTTAGCCAACATGTCATATGTGGTGGTGCGAGTGGTTAGATCAATCCCATTGAACATATAAACATGAGCAATCATTAAGGCTTCATCACTAGGAGGATGGTTGGAATTTCCCCCTGTGGGAGGGGAAAGTGCTTGAGAAACCATGGGCTATTGTTGAGAAAAAGGTTGTGTTAACACGACGGGTTGAGAATTCCCTTTGAAAATTTTTGCCACTTCGTCGCGATGCAGACAATCTCGGGTGAAATGATCATCACCACAAATAAGACACGAGAATTTTGGTTTTTGCTGTGGTTGCTTTTCAGTAGCAAGTGGTGGAGTTTTTGTTTTGGGATTTTAATTATTATTATTATTCTTTTTGGGTTTATTTTTCATTTTCTTCTTACCCCCGGATTGTTGTGAAGAGGCAGATTGAACTACATTCACCTTAGAGATTTGAGTCAGGAGGGAGATAGAGGAGAGTGAATTTGTAATGCTAACGGGTGTCGAAATAGAGAAATTAGTTGTTCCATTCGACTGTGATGAAGATTGGGTTTTGACGATACCGATAACTCCATCCACATGTTCCATGGAAGAAGGTTTGGATAAATCAGTAGGAGTACGGGTAGCATTTGGAATCAACTCATACAATGTACCAAATTGGGAGTAAACCAAATCTAAGTACTGAGCTTAGGGAATGACTTCTTCCTCAGTGACCACACCACCCATGGAAATGTCATGAGAAATTGGGGGTAAATAGATTTAATAAACCACTCTTCCAATATCTCGTCAGGAATGGTTGCTTTAATCAACCTTCGTCATCATCTCCACTCATGAATGTGATTAGAAATATGTATGAAGTTCGTTTAACAAAGGGAGGTTAAAAGTTCAATACTCGTCTCGTAATGGATGGGTAATTGAAAATGTGTGAGAAAATCCATAGCTAGGGAGTTGAAGTCTTGAAAGGAACCACATTGAAGTTCAATGTACCATTTGGCTGCAGATCCCGTGAGTGTGTGTTGAAAAAGACGCAAATGTATAGAATCATCCATCAATGAGTTTGATGAAAACCATAAATGGAATTTCATAACATGGTTGTTTGGGTATTCCCCAGGTTTACCTTAAAATTTGGGGATGTCAAAAGGTAATTTAGCAGGGATTATTGGCCAAAAAGGAAAATTTAATATGGGATCATTTTCCAACTGAGAAAAATCTAGTAGATCCAGTGTGGCGAGAAAGGGTAGTTGTTGGTTCACTTGAGGGTGATATTAATGCGGCATAGGGACACCAGTGGGGTTGTAAACTGGTTGAGGTGGATAATTGTATCTAGTAGGCCCTCCCATATATGGTTTTTGTTGACCAATATAGGTAGGATTCGATTGTTGTTGAGGAATGTTCATGAGTAGGATGAAACCGGGTTGATTCTGAGGAGTATAAGTCGGTTGATTTGGTTGTGGAGGATAAATATTTTTCCCTTGAGGAGGGTAAACAATTTGTCCCTGGGGAGGGTAAACAATAAACCAATGGGGAGGATAAGGTTTTTTTCCTTGAGGACCCCAGGTGGGATTTGGGACACCCAGATAAGGTTGTCCAAAATACAATCCAGAAGGAATAGGATTTGGTACTCCTCCTTATGGGTTATGGTATGATTCTCCCCATGGTAAGGTTGATTAAATGTACCTCCTTAAGGTACTCCCAAGGATTGTGAAGGGTTTTCGGTAAAAGAGGGTTACCCCCCTTCCATAGGTTGATTAACAATTGTGGTTTGGCCAGTAAAGGGGGTTTGTCCCCTGACAAGAATGTGTAAGGGTGGCTATCCACTAGGAGGGATGGGCCCACTAGAAGATGGTTACCCCCTAAGAGGGATAGGCTCACTAGATGATGGTTTCCCCCTAGTCGGGATTTGTCCCGCAGTTGATTGTGTATGTATGGAAAGGGTCTGCATTCTTTGATGTAAATGTGTTCCAACAAGATCTTGTGGAACATGAGGAGTTGTAGTGTGAAGAGGTGTAGTGGTGGGAGTAATGGTAGAAGTACCTTATGCATGATTAGGTGTTACGAATCCAACATTAAGGTGAATTTGTGTTGACGTAGTAGCAGGATCAATTACCTATTTGATGGGACAATCAATAGTCTAACCGGATGGTCCTGCCTCAACAACAGTAGAGGCAATAGGG
>JASDQU010375168.1:888-14955 GCA_032191745.1 Picea mariana | reverse complement strand
ATCCACAATGGGGATTTAATCCAATAACAAAATAATAAGAATGCCCTTCGCAGTTACATTATTTCAACATAAATGAGCTAAAGTTGAACATCTGTGGATTCATCCGATCATAGGCCAATGATGTAAACCTACTTTCGAAGGTGAGGAGGCCTCCCATTAAGGCATGAAGGTCCCAAGGTACTAACTAGTTTCTAATTCAAATTTCACAGATATTTGTTGAATTCGACAAGAAAAGACTCGTCGGAGGAGGGCCTTGATGTATCCCTCATCAACAACACGAAACTGACATAGAGATGTAAGATGTTGAATCAAATGAGTATGAACTGACATGGGTATTGAAACTGGAAATTTGTAATGGTTGACTCTTGAGGCAGATAATTCCCTTGAACATTGAGTCACAAATTAACTTCGCATCATAAATAGAACATGGACCAAAACATGATATGGTGGATACTGTGAATTTCTTCTAGTGAGCCAAAGGAGTAAAAAGACTCAGGGGATTGGTTTAGTGTATAGGTTCAGTGGATTAAAATGTATGTAGAAATAATGTGTCGTGTTCAAGGGATATTGTAAGAGTGACTTGTGTCAATTATAAAAAATGACTTGGCTTGCTTCCTTCAATTCCCCCCCCCATCCAGGTAGACGAGTACCTCTTTTTGTTTTTACGATCTCAAGGAGGATAACACATGCTTGATATAATTCACCTTCGGTAAATTCCTCTTCCTTTTTTTAATGAAATGGAAGAATTAATGGTTTGATCCCATATGGGCCCTTCAATGTGTGATTTTTAATGAGTCGAGAGAAGGAAAACTCAGTGGTTTTTTGTTTTTAGAGAGTCTGAAAAGAACTTAAAGATGACTCTAGGGTTGTCCTTTTTCGTAAATTTAGTCTCCAAAGTCCAAAAAAGAGATAAAATGATACTTGGGAGACTCCCTTTCAAAAACTTTTAAATGAGTGTGAAAGGAAGCAAAATCAGTCGGCAATATTTAATGTTTAGAGAGTCTGAAAAGAGATTAAAGGAGACTCCAAGGGATTCCTTTTTCGTGTAACCTTTATGAGTCCAAAAAAGAGATAAAATTCTACTCAGTTACATTCTCATGTTTTTTCGAGCATGAGAAAGGACAAAGATCGTTCTCGTCACTGTTACAAGGTTTAATGGAAAATATACTGCTTCGGGGCCTGCAAATAAAGACAATTATGCATCCACGGTATTAGTGACTAGGGTTAGAAATTTCATTTACCATTTAATTTTCACCAATTTCTTCTAACTTTGGTATTTTCAACCTTGGAGGGTGATTTTCAAGCTATGGGCACCGGAGTTGTCATTGAATTTTTTCGCATTTGTCTGGACCAGGTTTGTCACTTAACCATTCTAGTCATTTCTTACAGTTTAGAATTGTATTTTAGGTAGTTTTTAGGCGGTTATGGGATCCCTAGGAAGCCTCAGGTGTCAAACTAGATCAATGTTCCCTCAAAGGGGTGAGGGGCGCATCGATTGTGTTTTCAGCACCCTGGTGCATGTGACTGGGGAGCACTAGCACATTTTGGATAATCTTAGGAGAGCTTCGGTGTAGAAATGAAAAAAATGTTGCTTTTTATGCTAAAAATACCCAATTTTTTTCTATGAGAAATTGACTAAAGGATTTTAAATGTATGTTTTTGCAGTTTACAGGGATTAGAACCATGATCGAATGGAAAGAACACGAGCATGAGATTGACGATATAGCTACATTGAAAAACCGTCAGACAAGGGCCGCTTTGAGGAATTGTGGCCTCCTTAAGTATTTAAAATTACAAAATATGAAGAAAGAATTTTTATTACTTGAGTATCTTATTGTACTGTGGGATGATGTCGAACAGGCATTCCATATTGGACCAGTATTACTCAAAATTGATCTCAATGACGTGTACTTTTTGACTCGCCTCTCAATAAGAGGGGATCATATCATTTTGTTTGGGCATCAGGAAACTCCTTAGCCTACCGAGGTGTATGTGGCTGACCATTGTATTCCATGGTCACAATTAGTTGGGGGATGAATCATGATCAAGGATTTTAGAGATTTGGCACTAAGATCTATTTTGTTTTCCATTACCAACCTGACAGGTAGCACAAGTGCACATTTGGTTTCAAAATATCAAATGTCTTATTCTCTACAATGCGTGGATCCTATATTATTTAACTGGAGTGTAGGATTCCTTCGGAACATGAAGGATCAAATCACGAAGTGCAGGATTGGGAGGAAGAAACAATTTGGCTATGGATCTTTCTTGGTTTCATTATTTTTGGAGCAAATAACTTAGATGTAGCCACATATTGTGTTGATGGCACAACTGACGACTGAGCCACATATGGAAAGATGGACAATTTTGTCCCCGATATTGGGGACTGACTTAGAGTTTAAGTTCATGGCTGAATTTTTTGCTTGGTGGAGAAGGAAGTTAATTGTTATCTAGGACTTTCCATACCCCAGAGTGGATTTTCGGGGGAGTGTGGACTTAGTGCTTCTAGAGGGTATTGACTGGGATGTTTCAGGTATGAAACCAAAACTTTTCATGTGTTTTTGATTTTGTAATTTATATTATTTTTATGTGTACAATAGGGATTTTAACAGATGTTTTGTTTCATCATGCAGATAGAGGTGCATCACGTCTGGAAGAGATGTCGACACAAGGGCATCATGGAGACGTGTACATAGTTGTGGAACATGAGGTGGTAGTGGGAGGAATCTGGGAGGTTAAGAGTAACCTCTGAGGTCTCACTATGGGTGTCCCACCTCTGAGGAGGCGAGACGTACCGCTTCATTTGTAGTGGCATACAATAGGGGTTCCTAAGAGTTTGAACCATTTGCTCTGATGAGTGTCCTGTGCAGTGGTGTGCTTATCGAAGCACAACATGGTGCAGGAGGACTACGATCCTCTATATGTTTTGAAGTATTTTGATGATGATATCATGGGCATGAGGGACCATAGTTTTCCCTATTATGTACTTTTTGATGTAAACAAACTTTTCCTATATATATATATATATATATATATATATATTCGAGTTTTGTGGTGCCAATGATGTTACAAATTATCTTGTGTGATGTTTTTAATGTACATCTGATTCATTTTCTTTTAAATTTTTTATTTATGTGCAAGATACTGATCCAAAATATAATTTTCTAGTGAATCCGATGTTGTATTGAGTTCTCTTGGTATGTGCATGTATTGTGTAAATTAAAACATTCTCTCAAGACGATGGAATCTTAGTTGGAGACACAATAGGATAGTGTTACGAATGACGTAAACTCGATTAAGATGACAAACCATGAGTTGAAAGTCTAGGTTAATGACTATATGAGATATACCTAGAGAGGAGGCCTCGGTTAAAAGTCCAATGACAGTGTGATATTCTTCCATGTTATTGGTTTCCGATCCTAGGAAACACCTCCTGAACTCACCAACTCATCAGAGTGGTAAATGACCCAAGTTGCAGAAGCAATGTTCTAGGTGTGTCAACTAGCGTCATCCGCAAAATCGACAACGATGGGAAAGGGAGATGTCATCTACACATGCAATCACACGACAAAGTATAAGTGGCTAAAACAAAACTCTTACACGCAAGAGAAAATACACACCAAATCAAAACTATAGTACAATAGTGTACAAAGCATAGATGCCAGATGTTCTATGCATAGTACTTCTTGAGGTAAAGCCCATTATGGGGCTCACCGAGAGATATTCCATCGTATTGAAATAGCCCACAGGAACCTCTATGTAATACAAATTTTACGATATAGGGTCCATGCCACAAAGGTTCTAACTTTCTTGTCCCTAACTTATTGTGAGCTTGGTCATAAATGAGGACTAGGTCTTCTTATGCGAAAGTACGATGTTTAACGGATTTGTCATATTGACTCTTCATTCATTTTTTATGTCTCGTTAACGAGAGAAGCATCACAATGTTTCGACCAACTTAGTCAAATATAGGAATCGTTCCTCTTCAGCAGAGGTGTGTGGAACAAGTTTTATGGTGAGTTTCAATGAAGGGATCTCACATTCAATTGGTAACACTGCTTTGACGCCATATACCAACTAGAATGGAGTGAATCCAGTTGTAGTTTTCACTGAGGTGCGGTAAGCCCAGAGGGCGAAGAAAAGTTGCAAGTGCCAAGAAGTTTTGTTTTCCCCCACCATGCATTGAATCATGGTTTTAAGGACTTTTTTGATAGCTTCAACTTGTTTGTTTGCTTAAGGATAGTATGGGGATGAGTTTTCATGGAGAAAACCCAACTTGACATGTAACTCACATATCATCTAGTTTTGAAAATGTGAACTGTGATTAGTCACAATGGATCATGGAACACCAAAGCGAGTGATGATGTGATTAAAAATGAAGAGATCTGCAGTATGACCATCATTAAGAAATGTAGGCATATCCTCAACCCATTTAGTGAAATAATTGATGACAATGATGATATAATCGTGCCCCCAGATTGAGGTAGTCTTAGATTGCATAAAATCAATTCCCCATTAGGAAAAGGGGTCGATGGAGACAATGGGATGCAACGGAGCAGGGTGGGTGCGTGCCTTTTTGTGAAAAAATTGGCAGGGTGGGCATCTTTTGACAGCCTCAATACAATCTTTGAAGATGGATGGACAAAAATAACCAGTACGTAAGATTTTCTGGGTTGTATCCATCCTAGAAAGGTGACCGCCACAATATCCAAGGTGACAGTCATTCAAAACATGTTTAGCCTCATCATGGGTTAAACAATGTCGTAGGATAGTATCAATACCACGGAGATACAAAGTGTCACCGATGATAAGGTAGTGTTTAGAATGGTGGTGAATATGATGACGTTCTTCACGGGAGATATCGGGATGATAACATTGGGTTTGAAGATAGAGAAGAATATATCCATACCAAGGGTCTGATGTGATAATGAGGAACATAGATTCATTGGGAAGAGAATCAATGGGCCTAGTGTCATCATCAGCATGGGGAAGATCATAGATAATTTCTACAAAAACCAAGGACCTTTTAGCTTTTGATTTGGCAAACTCAAAATCAAATTATTGAAGAATAATTATCCATTTGGAATATTTTCCCCCAAGGACTTGACGTGTCAGAATATGGTACATGGGATTCGATTCCGCAAAGACTGTGGTAGTGCATAACAATATGTAATGGAGAAATCTCTGGACGACAATGACAGGTGCTAGAGCCAACTTTTCAACATGTGAATATCAAAGCTTGGGACCAAATAGACTCTTTCTCAAATAGTAGATCACATGTTCATCACCATTAGGGTCCTCTTGAAATAACACCATAGCAATAGTGGAAGTAGAGGCTGCCAAATAAAGGATATAGTCTCGTGCATAATTTGGGGGATGCAGGAGAGGTGTATGGGTCAATGCGTTCTTAAGAGAATCGAAATATAGTTGAGCAGTGTCATCTGAGATGAAAGGAGTGTCTTTTTACAAAAATAGCATAAATCCTTTAGTAATCTCAGCGTAATTACATATCAAATGGTGAAGAAAGTTCGCTTTCCCTTGCAAACTTTGTAGTTGGGTCAGATTGTTGGGAGGAGGTAAAGCAAGAATAGATTTGATTTTTAAGGGATCCACCATAATCCCATCTTTAGAGACAATGAAACTGAGGATTCAACATGATTCAACAACAAAGATGTATTTGTGAGGGTTCAAATGGATACAGTATAACCGACATCGAAGAAAAATGGCCTGTAAATGACCAATATGGTCTTGTTGATTAGATGAATGGGCAGGTAAATTGTCAAGGTAAGGTTCTGAAATATGTTTGATATCATGGAAAGCATATGACATGGCCCGCTGGAATGTAGCACCAACATTTTTGAAACCAAAGGGTAGTTTCCGATAAGCAAAAGTACCCCATGGGAAGCTGACGGTTGTATTATGTTGACCAACGCAATTATCAATGATTTGGTTGATGAAGGGTGTAGGGTAATTGTATTTTGGACAAGCCTTGTGGAGATCCCTATAATCGACGTAGATATGAATGGTTCCTTGTCTTTTAGCAACCATAATGATATTAGAAACCCATTCCGTCAAGGGGACAAGATAGATAAAGCCAAATTTCAACAGTTTTTTAACTTCTGCGTTTATGGCCGTGGTTTTCTTAGGATGAACCGGGAAAAGTTTTTGTCGTACAATTTTAAATCCTGGGTAAGCTTTTATCTCATGCACAACGATCGAGGGATCGATCCCTGGCATTTCTTCATAGCTCCAAGCAACGACATCACATAATTGTTTAGATAAAGTGGTGTAAGCTTCCACTTACTCGGGTGAACAATTAGCACCGAGATGAACATTTCCACAATACCTTCTTTGATTGAAATATCGATAGTGACGGTAGAAGAGATGTTGCCTAAATTCCCCTCAGAAGTAGTATCATGGGTAAGTATAGGATATTGGGAAGAATTAACAACATTGAGGGGGATGATAGAGTGTATATATTTCTGAATTTCATCTAGACTAGGAAGAAAACATGATCAATGATGGTTTTCATCCCAAGGTACCTCATTGATACTGATCATTTCCATAATGGATCCATCCAATGGAAAACTCTATAGGATGTAGTCGAAAGTAGAGGACAAGGAATCCAACCAAGATGGAAATGAATAGGTGCTTGATGCCAACAGATGTTTGTTGTCCAAAGAGGGAGAGGCAGATTGGATAGAATCGTATGAAGCCTCAGAAGGAATAAGTGGCATAGTGTCACCTAGTGCATCGAATTCCAAAGGACTAGGCACAACCCAAGGATCAGATGATTCGAAAGATTGATAGGCCATAGTTGAGATCATACTGATTGTGGCAATATGTTGTGTGGTGGGAGGAAGTGGTGTAGGGAATGTACCCATCAGGGAATATTCTTTTAAAATACCTACACCAACACTTTCATAAGTGATCTTACTATCTCCCAAGAAAGGAATATTGTTGGTGGGAGGAGTGCAAGCGTCGAGGGTGCAGTAATCTAACTTGTCGATAGTGACAATTTTACCTTGATGATGGAATTGTACACATAGAAACACCGATGAAGTGATGACGGTCATGGCATAAAACCAACTTCTTCCTAATAACAAGTTGTAATCAAGGGGAGCATCGACTACCTCTACATCGACAAAGACGATCTTACCTCCCAACTGAACGGCTAGAGACTGCGAGATTCTGCAAGGATGAAAACCTCGCCCATCGAATGATTGTAACATTGTAGGGGATTGGTTAAGAATAGGTGATTTTAATCCTTTACAAAAAGCTAACGACATGACACAAGTGGAAGCTCCCTCATCCATTATGGTGCAGTGAATGTTTTGGTTATGAACAACAACATCAATTTGAAAATAAATATAGTGAGAAAGTCGTGACTTGAAGTTGTCAAGGTTAAACATGATATTATTTGACAACTCAAGATCAATGGCACCGATGGAGGCTAAGAGAATTCTACGTTGACTTGGGAAATGTCATATAACTTCAAGAGCAGACATAGCACACGGTGCTTGAGCCAAATCTTCAACATTGTTGTAGTTTTGGGTGGCACGTGAACTAAGATAAAAAGTTGACTTGCGAATAGTGCTCTTGGGAGGGCATAAAATAGAATCGAAAGTAGGTTTCTCAATGTGAAGTGACCCAGATGGAGGACTAATGGAGGAAGGATATGGATCCAGTGGGGTACCATTAGTGACCTTTTCTTTATCAAGTATAGTTGATGTGTCATACGTGGTGGTGCAAGTGGTTAAATTGATCCCATTGAACATATAAATATGAGCACTCGTTGAGGATTCATCACTAGGAGGATGGTTGGAATTACCCCTTGCGGGAGGGGAAAGTGATTGAGAAACCATGGAATACTGCTGAGGAAATGGTTGTGTTAACAAGGCGGGTTGGGAATTCCCTTTGAAAAGTTTTGCAACTTTGTCATGATGCAGACAGTCTCGGGTGAAATGATCATCACCACAAATAAGACATGAGAATTTTGGTTTTCGATGTGGTTGATTTTCAATAGCAGGTGGTGGATTTTGTGTTTTGGTAGTTTCATTATTATTATTATTCTTTTTATGTTTATTTTCCATTTTCTTCTTACCCTCGGATTGTTGCGAAGAGGCATATTGAACTGCATTCACCTCAGATATTTGAGTCAGGGTGGAGATAGAGGAGAGTGAATTTGAATTGGTAACGAGTGCATAAATAGAGCGATTAGCTGTTCTAGTAGACTATGATGAATATTGGGTTTTGATGGTACCGTTAACTCCATCCACATATGTCATGGAAGAAGGTTTGGATGGATCAGTAGGATTACAGATAGAATTTGGAATCAAATCATATAATGTACCAGATTGGGAGTAAACCAAATCTAAGTATTGATCTCAAGAAATAGCTTCTTCCTCAATGACCACACCACCCATGGCGACGTCACAAAAAATTGGGGGTAAAATAGATTTAGTAAACCACTCTGCCAATAGCTGGTCAAGAATGGTTTCTTTAATCAACCTTCATCGTCATCTCCATTCATGAATGTGATCAGAGATGTGTACAAAGTTCATTTGACTAAGGGAGTTTAAAATTTCATTACCCGTCTCATAACAGATGGGTAATTGAAAATGCGTTAGAAAATCCATAGCTAGGGAGTTGAAGTCTTAAAAGGAACCACATTGAAGTTTAATGTACCATTTGGCTGCAGAGCCTGTGAGTGTGCGCTGAAAAATATGCAAACATATAGAATCATCCATCAATTAGTTTGATGAACACCATAAATTGAATGTCATAAAATTGTTGTTCGAGTCTTTCCCAGGTTTATCGTCAAATTTGGGGATGTCAGAAGGTAATTTAGCAGGAATTACTGGCCAAAAAGGAAAATGCAATATGGGCTCATTTGTCAACCGAGACAAATCTGGTAGATCAAGTGTGGAGAGAAAGGGTAGTTTTCGGTTAACCCAAGGGTGATATTGATGTGGCATAGGGACACTAGTGGGGTTGTAAACTGGTTGAGGTGGATAATTGTATCCAGTAGGCCCTCCCATATATGGTTGTTGTTGACCAGTATAGGCAGGATTCAATTTTTGTTGAGGAACGTTCATGAGCAGGGTGAAACTGGGTTGATTATGAGGAGTATAAGTTGGTTGATTTGGTTGTGGGGGATAAATAGTTTTCCCTTGAGGAGGGTAAACAATTTTTCTCTAAGGATCATCATCATGTTGTGTGTCTTCCATATGTGTTTCAGTATATGGCCTTAACGGTAAACATTGAATTTCTTCTTCTATTATGTTACCGAATGAGTCCAATCGAACAAGGAGTGGTTTGATAGGACATTCTGACACAGGGGTAGTATGAGGATTTGGATCCTCAACCGTAACCAAGGTGCTTTAAGGATTTTCTAACAAAGGAGTAGCAACGCTCCCAACATTGGAGCGATTTTCTACCTCTTCAAGGTAAATGTCTTTTGGTGAATTAGGAAGTAAGGGTTTGTAGCCTTCCGGAGGGAACCCTTTCATCCTACGTGATCTAGGAAGACCTTTGTCATCTACAGTCTTAATCTTGAAAAATTATTAAATGAACATCACATGCTAAAAAATCTAGAAGAACCAACAAGCAAACAAACCTTCTCTCAATGAAATCCAATATCGCGTGATCAAATTGAGAAGGGGCTAGGATATGAGCAGGTGGAAAATTTATGATGGAGAACTGCTTAATGGACTTTCTCCTTGGTGCAAGCTTCCACACAATAATCATGGATTTACCCTCCAAGGAACCCAAGTGAGTTTGACCAACGTCTGTTCTAGGTACAATGAAGACTTCACTTCACCATCATCTTGTGTAAAGAACCTAAATATTATGGATACTAAGGACACTAACTTGTAGTCAGCCTCTGGGTGGGTATAGTCGACAGTCCATTCCGAACATATGGGCAGGATAACAAGTCCAAAATCATTCAAGAGAACTGAGGACAACTGGACTGATAGAACTCTAGAGGACCCCGAATGGATTCATAATTCACGAAGCACCGAGACCAAATGAATACAGTTGGACCTCAAGAATAACCCCCAATATACAATCTGACTACTATGAATGGTTAAACCTCGGAAGGATAATATTTGTGGCTCTCTCGAACGCGACCTCGTGAGTAACCCCTATGTGAGAGGGGGATCCCAGCTATGCTTATATGAAAATTGGATTTTCTCTCCCTATCACAAGATGCTAAGTTTGTTTTGAATTATTTGGAGAGTTGTACTCAAAGCCTAATCCAAAGTGCTAATCCTAGTCTAATGTTGGTGGAAGAATTTAAAAAGAAAAAGTTTCTAGATAATTTTAATTAGCGTTGATTTTAGAGTTTTTTTTTACTCAGAGGTGAATGCGAGTGAAACTGATGATATTTTGACTCAAATCCCAAAGAAGCAACAAAAAAATGATAAGTAATCATTTCTTTCAATGAACTTATATTTATGGGAAGGAGAAGAATTTTATTTCTTTCACTATCAAACACAAGAATGAAGAAATTTCATGCAATTGCTTTCAGCAAGAATCCAATTCAATGCTAAATTATTCAGAAATTGTTTCTAACATACAAAAACCAATCATGAAAAGATATCTCTTTGTTTAAATATGAACATTAATTAATTTGATTCAATGTTTCTTATTCCAACAATATTTCACTACTTGTAGTTTTAGACAATTGGAAGCAAGCATCATATAAACAAAAAGAACACTCTCACAACAATCAAATAAGAAATGAAAACAAGCCTAAACTTTTCAAAAATAAATCCAAAATAACAAAACTCACTCAAGAAATTTTCTTGGAAAGATACAAATATCAAATACCAAATGGAATAGTACAAAGATCTATGGGCTTCCTTGTAACAACTTTAAAATGATCAAATGAACGAGAAAGTATTGAAAATGAACTCAAAACTCGAAGAGAAATAGTGATTTCAAACCAAGGAAATATATTTAAAAATACAAACACAGACCAAAAAATATTAGAAAGACACAGGTTGCAATCTTTATAGAAGACACAAGCTGACAGAAAAATTCATGAGAAAAAGAAGAACCCAAAAAGTCACACCCAACAAAGATATCCAACAATTTTTCAACAGAGAGAAAAATCGACGCTCTGGTTGTATAAGCACCAGAGCGCTACAACGCTCCCTAAAGAACTGCAAGGGAGATTTGATACTAAAATCAGCGTTATGGATGTAAAGGAAGAAGGGAGCGAGTTTTTGAGAATAAAAAAGAATCAACGCAAAAAACAAAAAATCAGGAAGGCTTGATCACCAGTTTGTGTGAGATGACTTCAGGACTAACAACACATGTATAAAAGAGGAAAAATACAATAATTAGGATCTGAAGATGACAAAAATATAAGACAAGACCAAGGAAAGAAACTGGAACTGAAAGCTTCGATCCCCACTGGCGTCACAAATTTCTATTGTAGTAAAATTCCCCTATGGATAGATGAACTTCCTCTTGGATTCTGGACCCCTATGACAAAGACAAAAAAATGCTAACATTTAACACTGACATTCCTTTAAATGTAGCTAAACTAGTCAAAGGAAAACGAGGAAGAAAGCATGATGTACCTTTTTTTCTGAAGCTTTTTCTTGCTCAGTCTAGGTTGAACTTGATCTTCAGTCCTTTTAATGAGTTTTTCAATTCAATAGAAAACAAAGACAATGCATGCTTCCTATTCTACCAAGATTAGTTTAAACTAGATTTATCAAGAAGAGACAAGCCTATGTAAACATACACAAACTTGAAGGAAACATGCCAAGAATATATTAATGAGAACATAACAAGGTACTTACACTCTGTAGATGTAGATGTAGAAACCTCACCAAGTCCTCCTTGTCCAACCCCTTGCTCGAAAAACCCACGATTAGAATGACAATACTTTTCACTGATATTCTCCCCCTTTTCACCATGAGAATGCCTCCTTATCTATATTTGGAATAAGTTGAGGATATGACTCCATCGGTTGTGGGATTTCCCTTAGATCCAGCCTATGACTTGGATTCGAGCCAAACTAACTCAGATGCTTTCTAGCTATCCTTAGAGATAAGGGGGATTCCTCCCCAAGATTCTCTCAACAAATCAGCGCTCCCTTAAAGCTGGAAACAAAGTGCTATAATGCTCCCTAATAAGTGGAAAAGGAGCACTAGCGCTCTTTGCATGTGAGCAGAGGAACATTGATCTCCAAAAATTCATTTAAGATGATCTTTCTTGAAGGAAAAATGTTTGTAAGATTTTCCAAATGACATGTTTTCCTCTTCTAACAAGTCTTAGAGGGTGTACCAAGTGTTCTTATGATGTCGTCCGCAATGCAACACATGTAGGATGAAAATATGATGTTTGCGACACTTGCAATAAAAGTGTGACACTTATGACAATGACAATGGGAGATTATCGAAGTGAGAAATTTTGACATGTAACACCTATAGCAGAAGAAGAAAAACCAAAATTACCAGATAACCCAATGAAAAAACCATAATTCCCACTTCTAGAAACTGAATTCATCCCACTTTGGAGAAAAAACATGGGAGAAGGAGAAGGTGAAACACTTCCAAACACTGGTGAGATGCATCGTAGAAGAACTCAATCATACGACAAAGAAGAGGTAACTTTAAGATTTCCTATTATTTATCCTACCGCAAATATTCAAGTCAAAAGTATATCTCCTTTGGCACTACCACACTTTCATGGAAAAGTGAGTGAATATCCCAATGACTTTTTATTTAAATTTAATATTTTGTGTCACAACATGGATTACTCAATAGACGCACAAAAAGTTAAACTATTCCCTACTACTCTCAAGGAGGTAACCTTACGTTGGTTCATGGTTTGGAGGAAAATTGCATTAGGACATCGAAAGAAATGAGAAAACAGTTTCTTAAAAAATACCAAGACTATTGCAAAGCTAGGGAATTAAAGGAATAAATTTTTAGGATGGAACAAAAGGAAGACGAAATTCTAGAGGACTACTTAGAGATATTTCTATACAACCATCAACGTGCTAAACAACATAAGCTAGATCAAGAAACTCTTAAAATTCTCATTCTAAAGGGTGTTTCCAAAGAATATATGAACATTCTCAATTTAATGGGGATTGGAAACATATCTAGGCTTAATTTTGATGAGATATGTGAAATATGTAGGAGATATTCTCGAGGATGGGCCAAAACTAGAGAAGGACCCTGAGACAATTTCCCTAAAAATCTTAAGACATCAACAAATGGTGTAACGAGAAGCAAACTAGGAAACTTATTGGAGAGTTTCAAAACTCACATCCTTAGTACACTTAGCCTACAACTTGATACTTTTAACTTAAAAAAGAATCAAGAAGAATAAAATGCAACCATGGCTATTTTTTGTCCTAAATGTCGAAAAATGCATCCAAGGAAATATTTTCCTCTTGATAGTGTTTTTGTTTCTAGTATCTATGCATAAAATCATACTAATAGAAGTTGTGCATACTTACCAGGACTCAAGGAAGTATAAAAAGGATATGATGGGGCAATAAAACAATTTTGCAAGATAAGAACCAAGAATCCATGGAATCCTTGACCACTAGGTATTCATTTTGACCCATATTTTTCAAATTCTTCATATCTTCCAGGTCAACAATATGTATCTTGGAATGTTGCAGCACCATGGAAAATATGGCCCCAACATATAACCCAAAATCATACTTGGAATCAAGGGTGGCGAGGGCCTGGTTACGGGACTATTCCTTCTTATACATATCCTCCATAGTCTTAATATCCAAAGAATCCTCAATAGTTCCCACGACCATATCCATAAAAAATACCTACCCAACAACAACTACAAACTATGCAATCTCAACAGTTGCAACTGCCATCTACACATCCTTGTAGGAAAAATCAGCTCCATGTTCAGTTGTTTCTAACCCAAATAATAATGTATCCCATCCTTCTTCCCAAGTTGAGTTGCAGCCCTTCTCGACTTATGTCGTTACTTGAGTAGAGGTACAAGATATCCACTTATGACTGGGGAAGGCGATTAAAAAAAAAAACCATTATTATTGAAGAGGAAGTA